>PVJA010015075.1:0-46145 GCA_004027025.1 Myocastor coypus | reverse complement strand
CAATTTTACTTATTCTTTCAAAGAATCAATACTTTAATTCATTTATTCTTTGTATTGTTTTTTCACCCCTTATGAACCAATTTCTGCTTTAAGCTTTACAATTTTTTGCCTTCTTTGGGGTTGAGGCAACTTGCACTTTTTTTTCCAGGAGTTTGGGGTGCCACACAGAATCATTTATTTAGGCTTATTCTGTTTTTGTAATGTGAGAATTTACCATTATAAAATACCCTCTTCAGACAGCTTTCATTGCATCCCACAGAGTTCCACAGGTTGTATCTGTATTTGGTTTGATTGTATATGTTTGGTAACTTGTTCTTTAATTTCATCACTGACCCATTAGTTGTTTAGGAGTTTAATTCCCATGTGCTTATGATGTTTTTGTAGTTGCTTGTTTTTTTTTTTTTTTTAAGATTTTATTTTATTTTATTTATTTTTTTTCTTGTTTCAGAACTTTTGTTTGTTTACTCACTCATTTTTATGGCAGGCTCAGCCCGCCCTGAGGGCAGGGCTGGTGCAGCATGTGGTGCTGGTGATTGATCCGAGGTCCCTGAAGCCGCCCAAGCTTTCCCAAGCAGGCGCTTTAGACCACTGAGCCATCCTGCCAGGCGCCTTATAGTTTCTTTCGTCAATAATTTCCAGTTTTATTTCACTGTGGAAAGAGAGTATGCATGGGGTAATTTCAGTTCCTTTGCATTTGCTTAAGAGTGTTCTTTGTGCTCACATATGGTCTCTTTTCGAGAATGTCCCATGTCGATCTGAGAAGAATTTGTCGTCTTTGTTGCTGGGTGAAATGCTGTATAAAGGTCTATCAAGTCAATTTTTTCACAAGTTTGGTTTAGTTCTATTATTTCTTTGCTGGATTTTTTTGCCCAGTTGATCTAAATTTTTTTTTGTAACAGTCATGTGTTAACCTCTCATTACTATTGCTCATTTGATTTTTCCTATGTGTTAAAATTTGTGTTGTTTAGGTTGGTGGTTCTATAGAGGGTGCATATATATTTATGATTGTTATCTCTTCCTCTTGCAGTTTTCCCCTAACAAGTATGTAGTGACCTCTTTGAATGATTTTCAGTTTGAAGTTGATATTGTCAATGACCAGGAAAGCTAACCCTGCATTTTACTGAGTTCTGTGGTGGAGGATCAATTTCCTTCCTTTGATTTTTAATCTGTGAATTTCCTCCTGAGTTAAATGTGCTTCTTTCATACAATATACTGTTGGCTTTTGTTTGTTAATTCACTCTGCTAGTCTGTTTCTTTTGATTGGTGAATTGAGGCCATTTACATTGAAGGTTATAACTGATACTTGTTGGCTTATCATTGTCATGTTATTTTCTTGTTGTAGGTTCCACACTTTTCCCCTCTTTTTAATTACTTATTCTGTTTGGTGGCTCTCGTGATCATTTCTGTGGGGTTTTTTGTTTGTTTGTTTGTTTTTTTAATTTCTGTCAGTACTCTTTGTCCTGTTGGTTTGGTGGTCATGAATTTCTTTAATTGTTCTTTGTCATGTAAGGATCTTGTTTTGCCATTGAATTTGATATATAGTCCCAGTTGGAAGTTATTTTCTTTTAGGACCTGAAATACTTCACTCCAAGCTCTTCTTTTTCTATTCTTTTATGCATTTAGTACAGGGTGTACAGAGTGTCACTACACAGATTGGACTTGTGATTCTCCTATTTTCTGCTACCCAAGCACTGGAATTACAGATGTGCACCTCCATACCCAGTCTCAATTGCTGTCTCAGAGTGCTCTGGGAGGGGGTGAGGCCAGCATAGCGTACCAGGAATCTAATCCCAGTCCCTGTGTCTGCCTAAGCAGATGCTTTAATATGCTGAACTATCTGGCCAGCCCTCCAAGATCTTCTTGATTTGATGATTTATGTTGCAAAACTGCTGTGATTATGAGTTTTTCACTGTAGGTGATCTGTTTGTTCTCTCTAGCAGTTTTTAATATTCTATTTTTTGAAGTTCTGAGATATTGATTATTATGTGTCTAGGTGGACATTTATTGTGTTTGTGGAGTTCTATATGATTTACTTATTTGTATTTCAGGTTTTTTTTCTCATGTTAGGAAAATTTTCTGCTAATACTTATGTAAGTAGTCTTTTTATGTCATTTGTATTGTTTCTTGCTGCTTCATTGACACGTATTATTCTTACATTATTTTTCTTTGTGTCATCTACTAAATTGTTATTTCCTGGTTCCTTGTTAGTGATAAGAGATCTTTGCTTGCATGTTCATTAGCTGTACCACTGTCTTTGAGGTCTAAAAATCCATTTTCAGTTTCATTTAAGCAGTTTTGCCTGCTTTCAAAGGAGTTCTTAATTTTCTGAATATCTCTTTGAATCTATTTTAGCATTCTAATTATTTCCTGTTGTGTTTTCTAAAATTAAAAAAAAATTAAACCATTTGTGCTTTACAAAAAATTTTGCTGGAATTTTTGCAGAACCAGGGATTGAACTCAGGCCCTTGCACTTGACAGGCAAGCACATATTCTACTGAGCTCTCTCCCCAGCCCCTAATGTTATTTTCTATTAAGGACAAAATTCTATATCTTTTAGGTGTGTTGACACATTCCTATAATCCCAGAACTTGAAACATTCAATGAATGCCAGCAGTTCAGTCTAGCTTGGACTACACAGTGATATTCTGTCTCAAAAAGCAAAGAAAACATTTGATATTTAAGAATTGCCTTACTTTGAGTAATGCATGTAAAGAAACATCCATCAGAGTGCAAAGACAACTTACACAATTAAAAATAACTTTTGCCAGTTGTTCCACGAACAGAAAACTAATATTTATGATATTTACAGAACTCAAAAAATTTAGACCCTGAAAAAAAAAGACCCACTGAAAAATGCACAAGTGAAATGAATATTACAAAAGAAGTAAAAATGGCCATCAAATATAAAAGAAAAATGTTCAGCCTTGCTGGCATTAAGAGAAATGCAAAGTAATTCAACGGAGATTCCATCTTACTTTAGAAAGAAAAGACATCATCAAGAAATGAAAGAGTAGTAAATTCTGGCAATGTGGTGTGAATAAACGATCCAATGTATATTACTGCTAAGGATGTAGACTAGTACAACCACTATGGAAATTCCTCAGAAAAGGAAAACTAAAAATTACAATTGAGCCTGCTGTTCCCCTTCGAAGTATCTTCTCCAAAGAGTTAAAAACATCATATTACAATACCCATTTATATAGCAGGACTACACGTAATACCTTAATCCTAGGAAAGGGTTATATTCCTTTTCCTAGGGATGAATGAATAAATGGCATATTGCTTTGTCATAAAACCAGGTAAATTTGAGTCACTTGCTGATAAATGGGTGCACCTTGAGGCCATAATAATAAGAGGAAAAAATTAGTCCCATACGTTTGAATATCACATGGTATCTCTTTATGAGAAACTCAAAATACTAATAAGAGCAAAGTAAAAGGATAGATAAGAGATGTCGGGAGAAATTTTTCTTAAATAGGGAAGGCATGAAGAGATGGAGAAAGAAAGAGGAGAGAGAGGAGAGAAAGGGGGTAACAAAGAATTAAGATATGCTCTGTCCATTTTTCTATTTCTTGCAAGGAATAAACATTTTATATTGCATGAATGTACTAATAAAATTAATTAAATTTTTTTGTTGGCATTTCTATTTTTTGTCTAAATAGTTGAACGACAAAACTTTGTGTTTTTCAAGTTGGTCCATCTAGAACAAATGCAAACAATAATAAACGTAACCAAAAAGTTGTCTTATAGTGAATGTCTTTGCTATCAATGCAGTGTAATTTGTGTCTTCATAAATAACTCAAATTATTATTTTGGAAATGACATAAAAACTAGTTCTGTATTTTTCCCTGAGACTTGGCTATAAATACAATGTCATTAACTTCCTTATTATTACAGTCTACCATATTCTAATATTTACCTAAAAATGAAAAACATTTTTCCATACTTCTCATCTTATATAAAACTAGAAACTGATGAACAAATGTTATTTTTAAAGTATTTGAATAATATAAAAAGCATATAATACACTCATATATTTGAAAATATATGTTACATAGAGAATAACATGTTATATAAAGTATATATATCAAGAATCATGTTATATTTAAATAATGATGCTTTCATTCTGTAATTTTACTTATGTATCTTTTTTCGTTTGTCTCCCATGCCTGATTCTTCTGGGTACTATTTGAAGACTAGGACAAATAGGAGTAGTGATAATGGAGATTTTTGTCTTTGTGATTTTACAGAAGTTTTTCAATTTTTGTTCCTCCTTCCCTCCCTCTCTCCCTCTCTCCCTCCCTCCTTCCCTCTCTCCCTCCCTCCTTCCGTCCCTCTCTTCTTTCTTTCTTTCTTTCTTTCTTTCTTTCTTTCTTTCTTTCTTTCTTTCTTTCTTTCTTTCTTTCTTTCTTTCTTTCTTTCTTTTGTGCCAGGTCTTGCTACATAGCTCGACTTGTACAGATCTTCCTATCTCAGCCTCCCTATCACTGGGATTATAGGCATGCTCTACCACACCCGGTTTCAGTGGCCAGCTCAGGGTTCAGGGCCTGCCCAGCATGTGGCATCAGGAGTTGAACCTAGGTCCTTGTCATGCAGGCGCTTGGACCACTGAACTATGTTCCCAGCCTTGCCCACTTCAAATGATGACAGCAGTAGGTCAGATTGCAATGAAGTCTTTCTATATCTATTTTCTTCAGAATTATTATCACAAATAGATATTAAAAACTGTCAAAGAAAAAAAAACTGTCAAAGGTTTTTCTGCATCTATTAAGATGATCATGTGATTTTTGTCCGTATTTTTAAGTGATAAATTACATTTATTTATTTGCATAATGTAGAACTATCCTTGCAACCCTAAATGAAAATCTACTTGGTCATGGTGTCTGTTTTTTGATAGTGATGTTTTATTCTATGGTCAGTATTTTGATAAAGATTTTAGCACAATGTTCCTTAGAGATATTGACATATGGCAGTCATTATTTTGGCATCAGGATAAAGCTAGTTTCTAAGAATGATTTTTCAAGGACATCATCCCTCGATTTCATTAAACAGTTTCAGGAATATTGATATTAGATATTTCCTGACTTTCTTGCAGAATTTGACGATGAATCTAACAGATTCCTGGCTTTTTTTTTATTTGGTTTTGTTTTTATTACAGCTTCAATTTAATTCCCAATATTGAATTGTTTAGCAATTTTGAGTCTGCATGGTTCAGTTTTTGTAATTATTATGTAACAAGAAATATCTCCATTTATTCCAAGTACTTCAACTGTTTGGCACATGTATTTTTCAAGGTGTTGCTAATAATTTTCTGGATGTACACAATAGCTATAGTAATTTCATTTTTGTATCTACTGACATTCATTTGTGTATTTTTTGTCCACACTTTTTAAAAAAATGTATTTGGACATTCCAGCATCTCACTATGCAGCTCAGATGCTTGTCAATTTCATGCTTTCAGCTGCCTCAGTGCTGGTATTACAGGCGTGGACCAACACACCCTGACTTGGTCCAGTGTGGCCTGGGGGTAGGGCTGGTGGGGCATGCGGTGCCAGGGATGGATCTTTGTTCCCTACACTTGTCTAAGCTTGCCTACTGCTTTAGTCCACTGAACTACCTCATAGACCCTCATTTGTGCATTTTCCTTTTTTCTTTCAGTGAGATTTTCTAATCGTTTATATATGTTGTTTTAAAATAACTAGCTCCTCAGTTTACTACTTTTTATTTTTTTTACTACTTTTTAAAATGTTTAATTATTTTATTTTAAAGAGAAAAGGTAAAAATAAATATACCAAATTTGAAAAAAGATTGTAGGAGAGTCACAATGATCAACACATTGCATGTAGTTCTCTTCAAACTATATGCTCAGATTACAAGATACAGGCATAAAATTTTAATAAAAATATACCAAATATTTCTTTTCAATAAACTAATAGAAATTTATAGTATAACTATCTTAACTTTTCCCTTTTCCTCCATCCCAGTTTCTCTTTCCTTTGGAACAATTTCTTCTCATTTTATAATATGTATTGTACATTTTGATCTTATTTACTCTTTCAGTTACTTACACTAGGGAGGAAATGCCATATTTACACATGAGCGCCTGACTTGTTTCATCAATGAGTATATTCTTTTTTTTATTTATTATTTTTATTCTTGTTTCAGAACCTTTGTTTGTTTATTCACTCATTTTTATGGCCGGCTCAGCCCGCCCCAAGGGCAGGGCTGGCGCAGCATGTGGTGCCCGGGATCGAACCGCGGTCCCTGAAGCTGCCCAAGCTTCCCCAAGCAGGCGCTTTAGACCACTGAGCCATCCCGCCGGGCCCCAATGAGTATATTCTTTAGTGTATCCATTCACCTATAAAAGCTTAAACTTAATATTTTTATATCTGAGCAGTACTCCATTGTGTAAAACCAGCACATCTTTTATCCATACTTCAGTTGATAGGTATTTGGGTTGTTTGCAAGATTTAGCTATTACAAATTGTGCTGCCATAAACATTGGTGTACATATATTGCTGTGGCATGATGATTGTAATTCTTCTGGGAAAATACCCAGAAGGGAAATAGCTGAGTCAAATGGACTCTCTCGTCCTAGTTTCTGTGAGGAATCTTGACACTGATTTCCATAGTGCTTATTCCAGACTACCTTCCCATGAAGAGTAAAGAAGGGTTTCTGTTTCCCCACAGCCCTTCCAGAATTTGCTGTTGGCTGACTTCTTGAGAATAGCTATTCTTTCTGAGGTGCAAAGAATCTCAGTATTGTTTTAATTCATATTTCTCAAATGAGATGATATTAAGCATTTTTTATATAATTATTTGTCATTAGAACTTCTTCATCTGAAAAGTGTATATTCATCTCAAATGCTCATTTTTTGAGTGGTTCTTTGAATTTTGCTGTTCTGACTTTTAAAAAATGCTTTATATGCTCTAGAAAGAAGTCCTCTAAGGGAGAGTGGGTTAAATTTTTTCCCAAAGGTGAGTTTAATTTTTACTTGGTGATTTCTTTGGATATGCAAAAACTTTTCATTAAGATGAGGTTCAAGTTTATGTAAATTTTTCTGCTGAGTGGTTAAGAGCAAGTTAAAGCAAGGCCTGTATAACAAATACGTAACTGTTTTATCTCCCAAGTTCAGACAAAACCTCTCAGGAATTACTCTGAAATCATTTACAGTGCTTTGTAGAACTGTCATCAGTGTCAGCCATCTGAATGAGTCACAGGTATTGCTTGACCAGTTTGCTGTCTGTGAAAGCCTCAGAGAATGTTTTCTCTCCAGATGATTCTCCTTAGGTACACTATATATCTCCAGTCCCTTTCCTCTGTAGCCCCATAATCTCCTTGAACAGAAAATTTGGTAAACCACTGAGTTATAGGATGTTACAGCACAGGTTCTCTTATGTCTTGAGTTCTCACTGACCTTGAAGGGCTAGGGCCAAGATATTGGCTATCCTTGTAGCCCTTCTTTTTCTCTAAGTTTTGGTTTCAAACTTATATTGTTAACCTTCCAGAAGAAAAGCCTAGTAATACTATTACTCTGTAACATAGGTACTTGAGCTTAACATCACTGTCTGATAGATAATCAAAATTCCAATTTAAGTCTAAGGTGTTTGATACGCAGTATGAGTTTCTTTTTTTTTTTATTTTTTAGAATTTTATTTATTTATTTTCTTGTTTCAGAACTTTTGTTTGTTTGTTTATTTATTTGCATGGCCGGCTCAGCCTGCCCTGAGGGCAGGGCTGGCACAACATGTGGTGCCAGGGATTGAACCGCGGTCCCTGCAGCTGCCTAAGCTTTCCTAAGCAGGCGCTTTAGACCACTGGGCCATCCTTCCAGGCCCCAGTACAAGTCTCTTTTTTGAGTGAAATCGTTGGTGTGAGGCCATTTACATTGATGATAATAACTAATATACATTGGCCTTTCATTGTCCTGTTATTTTCTTGCTGTTCATTCTCTTCTTTTCTTCCCAGTTAAATTGGTTTCCCTACTTGGTTGTTTCTTTCTGTTATTGTTCTTGGAATTGTAGTCTTGGAATTTTTATTTCTGTGTAGAGCATCTTTTAGTAACTTCTATAGTGTTGGTTTGCTGGGCATGAATTTCTTTAGTTTTTCTTTGTCATGGAAGTATCTTCTTTCTCCATTAATTTTGAAACATGGTTTTGCAGGTTAGATAAATTTGGGTTGGTTGTTTTCTTTCAATATCTGAAATACTTCACTCCAAGCTCTTCTTAATTTGATGGTTTGTGCTGAGAAATCTGCTGTATTTCTGCTCAGCTTTCCTTTATAGGTAATCTATTTTTCAGCACTAGCAGCTAATATTCTATTCTTATGCTAAATTTTTGGGATCTTAATTGCTATGTGTTTGAGTTATAGATTTATTTTATTTATGGCTAATTGGGTTTGTATATGTCTCACTTATCTGTATGTCACTTTATTTTGCATGCTTGGGAAATTTTCTGCTATTATTTCTGCAAGTAGTTTTTATGTCATTTTTCTGCACTCTTGCTTCTTCACTAACACTAATTGCTCATATATTATTCTTCTTTATGTTGTCCTGCAGCATTTGAATTGTTATTTCCTAACCATTTATTTTTTCCAGAGATCATTCCTAGAACAATCATTTCATTGTTACTAGTTGGAATCCCGTCTTCAAGCTCTGAAAGTCTGTCTTCTCTTCTGTTCAAGCAAATTTGCTAGCTTGCAATAAATTTTTAAATTTCTTAGTTATCTATTTGAATCCATTTTGTGAAAGTTATTTCTTTCCTATATTGAGCATTCATGGTTTGCTTCCTCTTCCTATTTTTTTCAGAATCATTTCCACTTTTTTTTTCACTTCTTTTGCTATCATTTCAGAAACTTCCTGTGTTTGACTCCAAATTTTGTCTATCTCATTATGCTCTGGACTTGTTCTTATTGGCCGAGGAGGCTTTAAGTTGTAATTTGCTCAGTATCATTGGATTTTGTTTCTTGATTTATTCTACTAATCTACATCTTTTGACTGGTGAATTGAGTCCACTTACATCATTAGTTATAATTGGTAAGTATTGATTCATCTTGTCACTGTATTGTTATTCTGTTGCTGTTTTGGTTTCCTTCACTTCTATTTAATGAATAGCCCTATGACATGCCTTCGTTTTAACGTACCTTTTGTTAACAACTGCTTCATTGTCTCCTTCTAAGATATCCCTTGAGACATTTTGGAGTGTTGGTTTGGTGGTCATGAATTATTTAAGTTTCCTTTATCATGGAAACATCTTATTTCTCCATAAATTTTGATAGCTAATTTTATAGAGCATAATCTAGATTTGGACGATGATTAGGAACTCAAACAATTTATGTTCACCTCATTGTTAAGGTTTGTATCAAGAAATCCATTATAATTTTGATGCCTTTTCTTTTATACATGATTTGGTGCTTTTCTCTAGCAGGAGATTCAGTTTTTATGCTGTATTTCTGATGCTTTTATTACCATTTAGTATGGGGTTTGTTTCTCTGATCATGTATATATAGGGTTCTATTTACCTTACTAATCATGATGTTAAATTATTCTTTCCACACCTAGAAAAATTCTTCTCCTTCTGTAAATAGGTATTTTTATTGCCATTTATGTTGTCTTCTGATATTTAATTAGTTCCAATTACTCTTATATTCATTTCTTTGAGTCATCTAGCATTTATTTGGGCCATTTTTATGTTCTCTTATTTTTTAATAGTATCTTTCTTTAATCAATCTTAGCTCTCAGCATTATGCTCTAGGCCCCATAATCTTTCTTCACATTGGTCACTATTGCTGTCTATACTTTTATTGTTTTAATGTCCTGGCTTTTTTCAGATTTTTTTTTTGATGAACTCCTGTCCAAATGTTCTCACAGAGCCTTATGCAATCATAGTTGAGGCCTTTTCAGAGGTCGCTGGATCTAGGTTGTGTGATGCTGGAATTAAAGGTCCATAGTTACTAAATTGGTCCAGTGATTGTTCTGGTATTGTCCTGGGTATGATTAAGTATTCCCTCTCCTGGGTGCTCATAGTTCCCACTGTAAGGGCAGGTAACCTGGATATAAATATAAAGGGCAGAAAGGGAGTTTGTGTGTGACTACTTGTCACTTGTCATGTATGTATGGATATTTGCTGTTTGCTACTTTGGTGCTTTTCTGCCTTCTGTCTGCCACAAACCATTTCTCCTCTGTGATGACACTCTGCCATGCTCCTCTGACTTGGAGCTAGTAGACTAAAGTCTCTATGAAAAATAAGCTAAATTAAACCTTTCCTTCTTTAACCTTGAGTGTCATGCATTTTGGCTCAGCAATGAAAAAAAAGGAACTAAGACAATTCTTTTTTTTTTTCTTTCTCTCTATACTGAGCATCCATGCTTTTCAACTATTTCTTTAGCTTCACTAGATTATTGTTATGCCTTGTCTAGACTTGCTGATCATTTGTTTTATTAAGGTCATTATCTGATTAGTTATATTTTCTTAGCAACATCTTACTGAACCATTTTACCTCCATTTGTTATGTTTCAGAATTTTCAACTCTCCTTCTCCCTCAGTGCCTTATAAATGTTTTTAGTGAATGTGGAATTTTGAAGACATTCTGTTGCCATATCTTTTCATATTTCTATCTTGTGTTTATTTTCATACTGGGGCCCAATGTCTGGTTCTTCAGGAGTGAGTTGCAGAATGGTTTATTATCCATAAGCAATCCATTGACAACTATAATTATGCCACCTTGGCTGGAGTAGTAACATCAGTGACAACACTGGTGTCAAATACCAAATGGATACTGACCAGTCCTAGGCATCACTCATGTCCTGTGTTTAACCAGAACAAAGAGGTCTATGATTTTTGTTAAATATTTAGTCCACCTAGATATTAAACCATCGCAGTTCAGGCCTCTAATTTTTGGTAGATGCAAATGCCTGTGCCAAAGCTGGCCTCAATAGCATCTCCTTAGGCTCACCTCTTCTGAAGATTATTCCCACTAAAAAAAATATCCTCCCACAACAGAATATAGGTCCTGTGATTCTCTTGGCTCAAGATTAAGGCTCCCAGTGGAAATAACGAAATCTTTGTTGAAGACTCTGTATTCAAAGCTGTCTCTTGCCAAGCATTTGGCATAGGATAACATTTAAATCCTGCAGAAAAACTTCTTTCCTAGGGTTGGTGTCTCAGTTACGCTTCTTTCCTTGATGGGACAAATACCTGACCTTAGAATTAGGGAAGGAAAGGTTTATTTAGCTCGCAGTTGCTGGAGACTTCAGTCCATACTCAGCTGGCCCCAAGGCAGACTGGCACACTGCAGAGGGCACCAGTCGATGGTGGCAGAAGGCAGCAAAACAGTAACAGCATGTAAGAGTAGTGGTAACAATGGCCGCAGAGAGGAAGTCCATCTGTCTGGCTCTCTTATGGTATACTCAGGCTCTTTCCCTCAGGCTGGGTGCAGCAGTCACACAAATAATCCCAGCAGTACTGAGGCCCATAATCCCAGCCTTGAATCACCCATAATCCCAGTGGATCATGAGTTAATCACAAGCCCTAGAAGTGTGCCCCATGTCTGTACGAGGCTTTAGGGGGACACCTGGAGACGAACCATAACAGTTAGACCTTTTTTTTTTTTTTTTTAATCAGGTCAGTCAATTGAATATCATCTCTGCCACATTTCCATTTAGCAGGCGCCATACTGGTGTCAGTAGTGTGGGATGTCCAGGGTCTGTCTCCTCTCCCGTAGGGTTCAGAAGGTGCTGATATCTGAACCTGAGCATAGCTGCCTATCCCCTCTCTTGGAGAGTACAAATGGTGCCAGTGTCAATGGTAGGGGAAGCGCAGGGCCTCTGTCCTCATCTGTGGCTCACTTATGGTGTATCTTCATTCAGAACAGAGTGGCATCTCTCTCCTTCTCCATGCCATTTATGAGGTCCCAGTGTTTGCATGGCATGAGGCAGGGACTCTTTCCTCACCTGCAGTGCTTGCAATGCTCTGATTTGTAGGACTTTTGACTCCATCCAGTACACTTTGTTTGCATTATTTTACTTCTTTAACTCATTCATTCTTTCATATATTCATCGAGTAATTACTTAATGATTGTAATATACCAAACATTGTGCTATCATCATTTATGATACCATATTATGTTTATTTTCTCATGTAATTTCTATTGATAATATGTTAATGACTAGCAATAATAATAGCAAAAGTTATGTCCTGTTTTCTTCTTTATTCAATACAATAGAGAAAGACAAACATTTTGTGAGGTCCCAAAAGTGAACTCAAGTTTTAAAATTGTTCCTACTTTAAATAGGAAAAATAGAAACTTCATGTTCTTGTACATGTACAGAAAGACAATTTTTTGTTCAGTTTTTGGCTTACTTGAATGTAGTTTGTCATTGGAGAAAAAACCCAATGTTTTTCTTTTATCTAATGAAAGCATCAATATTTGATTAATTATTTCTTTGACATTACATAATGAGACCCCTGGTTACTACTCTAAAATGGATGCATAATAATTATATATCAGTGAGTTTTTGTCTTCTACATTTTTCAAATTAACATTTCCTAAACTTACTTGACCATAAAACTTTTAAAGCAATCATATATTTTCCAAATACCACAGATTCATGCACTTTAATTCTTGCTCGAATAAAGAAGTAAACAAAAGTTATCTCACAGAAAATAAAAAAGTACTACTACTTTCATAAAGTTGTATACAGTTTAATTTGTACGTTTGATTTGAATTGAATTCCAGGTATGTCATAAACACACAACTTGGGGTAGCGGTCTTAAAACATGGTATAAAAAGAGATGTTTATTAAAATATATTGCCTGTGTATGACTGGGCAGCTTCAATGCTAAGCTTGAGACATTTCTCATACAATGTTCTAGATTGATTTGACAGGGACAGCCCAACCAGGCTTGCATGAAATTAATTAATATAAATTTGAGCCCACCTGTATGACACTGTTCAAAAGAATGATATTCCTAGCATCGAGTTTCAGTTTGGCAAAGTGCAGTGACACCACACAAAGCCGTATAGGGAAGTTGCCCTCACTTCTCTGCTGCTTCCGGTAACTGCTGAGGCTAAGCATGCATGTCTGCAGTGACACTTTAAGTACTGAAAACTTCAGTCATTCATTTTCCCAAGATGAACACTGAATAATTTTGTGTTTTAAATACACATGATTTTTGAAGTATGTATGTACCTTTCTTTCTTCTTTTTCTGGTTGAGTTGTTATTTATGAAAAGATTATGGTTTCTTTCTATACATTCAAGTTTTGAGTAGCACTGATACACTTGGATTCTATATGGTTATTTTCTTGTGATTGACATTGAATAGCTCTACCTCATGTGGTGCTAGTATGAAAAGCATTTTGATATTTTCAAGTGTAGCTTTGAGTATCTTAGACATTTTGTTTGAGTAGAATTAACAGCTCCATATAGCAAGAAATGGATCTCTGTACAGAGTTAATAAAGAAATAGTCTGCAATGAGAAAAGTAGAGAAGTTAGAGAAATCTAACTCAGAATCTTGAGCTTGCCAGGCAGACTGTGAAAAAGAAAGAATTTAAGTAGGTAGATTTTGAAATTGAGGAGGTAGACAACTCTGAAATTTATAGAGTAGTCTAACAATCTGTGGAAGCATGAAATAACTGATTCTGCCACTTGTGTAGGAAAACAGTCCACTTCCAAAATTTCCTTTTGTTTGCTGGAGGTCAGTCATCTTCTATTAAGGCCTTCTAGTGATTGCAGAAACACATACATTACACTTGGTACCACCAAAAAAAGTATAAAATACACACACACACACACACACACACACACACATTACAGAGAATAATCTGCTTTACTTAGAGTCTACTGACATAAATATTAAACTCTTCTACAAAAATACCTTCACAAAACTAGCAAAAACATTGCTTAGCTAGTCATCTGAAGAGTATGACCTGGATAAGTTGATATATGAAATTAACAGTCACGTTCTTGTCATGCATTTCTTTTCTTTCCCTATATCTCACACATATTTTACATCTAACTATATGTAAAAATATTGGCTGTGATCTGTTCCATCACAGCAAAGAATATTTAGTAATTAAGTATTAGAAATAAAGATTAACAGTTTTTCCATTAAATTGGGAACAGGCGATACCATCACCTCATGTGATGATATTTATTTTAGTCTAGAACAGTATAAATCACTCTTGTCATAATGAGGAATAACTATATATTTATAATGATGTGATATGTAGAATGCACTCTAAGAAATACAATCATTCCTAAACCTGATTACTTCTCTGGTAAATATAAGGAATCAAATATTGAATATTAGAAATGAGACTACTGAGGCTAGCAACTGGGTCTAAATTTAGAATATAAGATCTAACTGGGTTCTAAATTTGATGAAACAACTGTTACTAGTTCCCAATCAATATTAGAAGAATTCTAAACTCCAAAAGAATACTTTTTAATGTGTTTGGTACAGGGTCTCACTATGAACCTCAGACTTTAATGATACTCCCGTTTTCAGCCTTCCAGTGCTGTAATTACAGGTGTGCACCACCATGGACAGACTCGGTGGCCAGCTCAGCCATGTGGTGTGTGGGGTTGAATCTTGGTCCCTGTGCTTGTCTAAGCAGGCACTTAGTCCACTGAGCTATCTCACTGGTTCAGCACAAAGAATTTTAGCACAAAATTCCTTTTCATATATGTTCATGTGAGCTATAAACCAATTGCTTTTTGTCTGTGTTATATTTTTCCTCAAAGCACAATCAATACTTATGTAAGTATTTGTCTATATGGGAAAGGGAGGTCATATGTTTTGGCCATGTGCAAAGACAGGCAATCATCTGGAAAAGGCCTACTTCTGTATGTCTAACATGTGATCAGTTTTTCCTGTGGTACACAGGTGCTCACAGAACTTCTCAGTGGGCTTGTCATGAGGTGGACCAGGTGCTAACAATGACATATAAGAAAGATACCACATGATTGGTTCTGCTTTCTCCTTGGCTAATTCAAGTTTCATTATAACTAATGCAAATTGCATGTGACACTGTAGAGTAAATTGTAACGTGTGCAGAACATTATGCTATGTGTACTGCAAAGGATAGGTATATACAATCATGAGATTTTAAAAGAAAAGGAAAAGGGGGAAAAGAAAGAAAAGGAAATGAGAAACATTTTGATCCGTGCTCCTACTGTGATACTAAAAATGGTGAATGCCAAAAATGAAAGCATGCACTTTTTAAGGAAACTAAATGTCCTCCTTCCCATGTATAAGTCCAGATTCAAAAGCATATGTGATAACTAGTACTTTAAGTATTCATTTGATTCTATAAAATAGTAGGTATGATATATGTGGGTGCTGAGTTTATTTCCCTCTTTTCAGTTATTTGTTTTGGTGATTTAATATTATAAGTATAAATTTTGGAATTAATGTAACTATATAAATATAACGATTTTATGTAACCCAGAAAGTATGAATCATGGTAAGCATTTATATATCAGACTATATTTAAAGTGAAAACATCTGTGTTAGACAGTGTTAGATGAGATTTAAGGTTACAATTTTCAATAATTGATATAAGTATAAATCACTTCTTATTAAAACAGATTGTATCAAAAAATAAACAGGTAAGAACAGTGCTTGTATGAGACACATATAATATTAGAAATGTAAACATACTAAACTCTTGCCACATAGCTAAGGATGAATCCCTACCATGTATCAAAACCTTGCAAAGAGATCCTGGTGAAAGAAAAATCACACAAAAAATTAAATCAATCCCAAAAAGGAAACAAACAAACTCAGATAGATACAAATAGAAATTGCTTTATTTCAGAGTCAATTCATTTTGGCAAATTGCACCATAATATGTCTTTTCAATGGTTATGAAAGAATAGGTTTGAATGCAAGTCATGAATAGATAGACCCGTTACTAATGATTAACACTGAGTACATGATAGTTAATATTCATCATAAAGATAGGTAGTTTCTGCAATGTAATTTTATCAATGTCATGAGAATTTCCTAGTGTTTTTAAACTGACCAACATCCAATTATCCCTGTGTGTGGCTTCTGTGCACAAAGGAGAGATAGTTTTTAGTTCACATTGTCACCATGACCCCTGGGGATGAAAGAATTATTAAGATCACAGCTACTGCTTAGATTTGCATGGGCAATTAATAATCCTGGAACCTATCTAGTCCCACTGGATGGATTTTCCAACATTTTAATCATAAAGCTGATGATGGTAATTATGAGGATGATACTTTATATTTTACATAGACCACTGTTCCTTTCACAATGACCCTGACATACATGAGCAAAAAGCCTTATTACAGATGAGGAAACTGGGCTCAGAAAAACCAATAACTTTTCTAAAATCACATAGCTAGTAACTGTCTGAATGACTAGAATCAAGAATCTGGGATCTAAATTTGTTGTCTCCATTATGAGTCTGTTCTTACATGTGTGCATATTTATTTTACAACCAAAACCTAACTGACTCTACTAAAAGTGATTAAACAAAATATGAATATGCCACAGAAATAATTTCGATGTGAAAAAGGAAAAGTGATATTTCTCACATGCTTTATATTGCAATATAACTCTCTAATTCTAATGTGATCAAAGAAATACAAAAAGTCACATTATTTTGTCATATTTTAAAACATATGATGTATTTGTTGTGGATGAAACACCTTTAAAATGTACTTTGCATCAAATATAGTACTGTGTGTGTGATGATGGAAAATGTTTCATTATATTTAAATTTTGTAATTGGAGGATATTTATTAAACTAGAAGATCAAATATCATTAAAATCCCGGGTTGTTCTTGCTTATCTAAGCATCTGTATAAATATCACAATTAGAAAAGAACATCCAGGTATTGCCAAGGTTCTAAGTATCTATTTCCTAACTAATGTTCAACATTTAGGAATTTCACACAAGTGTGTAAATCTTGGTAGCTACTGAAAGCATAATAGATGCTAGGTGCTCAAAAGTTTATTTTCTGCCTAAAGATATGGAAATAGAAAAAGAAAACTTCCTTCTGCTTTACTCAAATTGGTTCCCATGGGGCTGGGGAGATAGCTCCGAGGCACAAGTGCCTGCTGGGCAAGTGCAAGGTCGTGAGTTCGAACCCTGGTCCCACAAAAAAAAAAAAAAAAAAAAAAAAAAAAATTGGTTCCCATATGGTCAGGGTCAAAGGTGGAATATGAAAGCATCAAGTTTTGACCCACCCTAACCAGACTGCCTGTGCAGACATGTGAGAGCTATCCCAGAGGGTGTTCTTTTGTATTTTTGTTTTTCTTTACCTCTGTTGGTCTATATCCCTCTTATTGAATTATGTCATTCAAATTTCTCTTTGTAAGAGGTCTAAGTGTTGTACTTATTCTTTAGCAATTCTTGGCATATGGACCCTTAATGTACACATTATAGGAGCAAGATGTGGAAAGCTGCTACTTCTGTTGTTTTCTGAGTCTGATATGCCTGTTCCATTTGGTGGCATTTGAGGTTTCCTTCCTTAGTGAACCCGCTAGTACAAGATGAGAGGTAGAAGAAAAATAAGAAAAAGGAGACATCACAAAGTTGATTTTATTTTATTCAGTTGAGTGTTGATTTTTAACAATTTCTGTGCAATTCAAGAATGCCTTTTGCCTGCCATATTTATTGAGAAAATAGTCTGAAAATGTAAAGATTAACAGAAAATATATGACAGAATTCCTTTGACAGCTTTAAATTTGGATGTCAACATCAAATGCCATGTTATCAAGAATAAACCCAGAGCAACATTCACAGCTTTCTCTTCTAGCTTGGCAAGTACACAGTGATTAGACATTCCAGAAATATATAGGGAGCAAATCAATGCAGTGCCAAACAAAGAGCAGGAACAGAAAGCATTGCTCCTTCCCATCCTCTCAAATAAAATAGAATAATGACATTGGCTCTCATTTTGTATAAATTTTGTGTGGCTTTTAATGCACATTTTAGAATTATAGGGCATCACATGAAACAGCATGTGAGGCTATATGTGTAGCCAGTGCATTGCAGCCCTGTGGAGAGAAATCAAAAGGGAAGGATGAAGCCAGACAAGAACTGGGAAAAATATAACTGTAATAAAATAGTTTTAATCAAATTAATCTATAGCCTGTAATCAACATGGAGAACATAATGTAAGGCAAGATATGTTGCAACTTCAAGGAAAGCAATGCCTTGGCTTCTGCTGTTAAAAGCTCAGAACTTCCATTCCAACTTATTCAAAGGTGTCCACATTCAAATGACAGTTTGCTGAATGTGTCATTTTCAGTGACCCTTGGAAGTTATGGTATAAACCTCACAAAATCTGCACACATTTTTCAAAATCTCTCTTGCTTGTTCAAAGAGTTCACTGGATCATTAAGTATTGCATTTGAGAAACTTGAGATGGTTGAGTTGCATTTCCCGTAAAATGTGAGAATAAGTAATAAACAATGCTAATAGTTCTCTAACAACTAATAGCTACTGTATGAAATTAATGCTGGGTCTTCTTGTTTAACAAATTAGGACTTATACTTCATCGAGTTGGATAATTTGTTAAAGTAATTAAATGAAAAGTACTAGTTGTAAATCTATTCAAGATTAAGTACTATTGACACAGTGACTGAGGGAAGGTTCTGATACATAATATTTAGCATTATGGCTGTTTAAATACTGAATGTCTTGGTTTGGTAATTTTGCTCTTCCATTAATATTTTCTTAAATAATTAACACCTCATTAGTTTATTGAGAAGGAATAAAATACTATATATATATATATATATATATATATATATATATATATATATATATGGTACTTAGAACAGTGGTTGACACATAACAGATATTTACTAGATTAAGAAATGCAGCAGGGCAGGAAATTTCTTATTTGTTCACTAATGCATTAGAAATGTCCAAGACAACACATACAGAAGCTCAAAAATATTTTCAGATAAATGAATCTACCAGTTTTAAGAATGATTTTATGTTGTTTTACTTAAATAAAATTCACAAGAATAGGTCTACTAATTTATATTAACAATGTCTCTGGCAGCACAAATACAATCATTTGAATAAAAGGAAAATATTAAAGAAAATAGGGATTTTTCATAGATTTTAGTTTTAATATTTTTGATTTTGCTAAGCATGGCAATACACACCTGTAACGTGAACACTTGGAAGGGTGAGGCAGGAGGAATGCTGTGAAGCAGAGACCAGTATGGGTTACATATTAAGTTCAAGATGAATCTAAACTACACAGCAACATCCTGACTTAAAGAAAATACAACTAATAGGCTGTCATCTAAATGAATAGTTGCAAGGGGTGATAAGCGAAATACTGAGACTATATACAACAAGCCAATTCCAATGAAATTATAAATGATGTAGTAATATTAATATGACTTATTTTTCAAGAAAGAATTTTAGGAGAAATTGTTAGTAGGAATATAGAAGAAAACCTATAATAAAAAAGAAAGCAATTCCCATGAGCGTTCAATCATTACAAAATTTTAAGAACCTATTACTTAGATTTAAATAAATACAGGCAAAGCATGACAGATTTCTATTTTTTATTTTATTTTTAATTTTATTACTTTTAATAAGAAATAACCATAAGACAGGTTCAAAACATGTTAGTAGGACAGCCTCAATAATTAATACAATGCATATTTTTGTCTCCATAGTAGTTTTTCAGAGTACAAGATGCGAACATGATAACTTTTAAAACACCATTGGTACAAATATTTCTTCCCATTGAACCAAGAGAAAGTAATTGTATACATACAGCAATATTCCATAAAAGTAGTGAGCTGTTGACAGAACTGGCAATGTTAGAAGTTGTTGACTTGAGACTTTTACAGTTCAGCATACTAATAGGGCTTTACTTTTTATGCCTCCTGGTGAAACGTCTGCTGGATGGTTGAGGCCAAGTTAAAGTAAGACCTATATAACAAAACATGTAACTTTTGTATCTGACAAGGTCAGGCAAATCCCCTCAGGACTTGCCTTGAAACCATGCACAGCATTTTGTAGAACTGTTGTCAGTGTCAGCCATCTGGATGAGTCATGGCTATTGCTTGAGCAGTTTCCTGGCATGACAGATTTTTAAATGGGATTTCATCATCTCTAATCTTAGTGTTAGATTGTTTTTAAGAGTCTTGTAAGAAACACACAAGATCAAGTAAACATAAATTAGAAAAGCATTATAGAATTCGAACAAGAAATTTGAGTTTTATATTTATCTTTGTGTAGCAGTCTTTTACATAAAAAACTTGCATAGTATTTTTTTTTCAAACAAACATGTAACTTTTTCAAAATGTGAACTTTTTTTAGGCCATGTGAGATTCTATAAACCATACCAAAAAATAACTGTGTAAATTATATAAATTGACTGTAGCACAATAAAAAATGAAGCCATAGTCACATTTCCCCCCTTTTTAATCGTAAAACTTTTGAAAATTAGTTGCCAATAAGTTTTTTCATATGTAGATGCTAGTAAAAAGGAACACCAAAGAAATCCAAAGACAAAATGAAGAAAGAAAATAGAAAAAAGAAGCTAATTTTAAAACATTTAATAGGCTGGAGAGATAGCTCAGTAGAATACGTGCCTGCCTGACAAGCAAAGGGTCTTGAGTTCAATCCCCATACCACAAAAAAAAAAAAAAAAAAAAAAAAAAAAAAAAAAAAAAATCGGAAAAAAATGTTTACAAAGTCTTCAAGAAGATTAACATAAATTGTTTACAATCAAGAAAATAATTTCAAAAGTATATATTGCAGGTATAAAAATAGAAGGTCAGCCCAGTGTATTGGTGCATGCCTGCAATTCCAGTCTAGGCTACCAGATGAGTTAGAGGACAGAGAAACTACATAACAAAACTCTGCTTAAAAAAAAAAAAAAAAAAAAAAAGAAGAAGCAGGTAGAAGTAGAAGCAAGTTAGAGTGACATATACTGTAGTGCCAGCTGTTCAAGAGGCTAAGGAGGGAACTCAAATTCAAGGTCAGACTAGCAACTGAAATCTTGCTTCAAAATAAAAGATAAAATAAAACATACAGCCAGGATATAGTTCATTGTTTCCTGGATTCAATTCTAGCACTCTTTCCTATAAAAGAAGGAGAAATAGATAAGCCAGGTTATATTAATAACAATCAAATATTGAATCGCTACTTATAATTTTTCCCAAAGATGGAACCTCAGTAAGATTCTTTTATAAGAATGGCTTACCACACCATCAGAAAACAGATAATCTCTTTCTAATCAGATCTTCTCTCATAAAAAGTATAAGTGAAAGTGAGTACGGTGCAAGGAAGATCACTTCCTCATGTCTGACAGGCCATTTTCCTCATTTTTTTTTTTTTTACTAATAGTGCTTCCAAGTTGTCGGGCACAGTGAAGCATAGCATATAATAAAGTGCCTCTCTACATTCACGGGGAATTCTTGAAACAAACCACCACTGGGAACTGTGGAAGTACAGCATAGATATATGAATTTGACCTTTCAGTTCATCAAACTCCTTTGTTAAAAGGAAGACCTGATCTTTTCCTGGATTCCTTCCATAACAATAAAGCTAGCTGCTACTAAAAGTCATGTCTTCCATAAATTCCCAATCTCAACTGTACATGCTCCCATCATACTTGATAAATAAACTAGATACCATCAGAATTAATTATCTATGACCAACCATCTTCAATTTTCCAAAGTGTGTGTATCTTATGCAAACATAAAAATACCAAAAATATATTGTCGGTTCCTTTTTCATACTCGGTGGAATCTGCATAAAGAAAAAATAATGTCATTTATAGGAAAATGGATGCACCTTGAGATGGTGATCTTAAGTAAAACAAGTCAGAGAGAAAAGCTTAAGTATCACATGGCTTCTCTTATATGAAATATCCCATTTTTTTTTTAAAGAGCAAAGAAGAAGGAAATGGAGAGTTGGGGGAGGGAGCAAAGGAACAAGGGATGAAATATATTAGGGTGAGCTATATGCAGGTCCAAGATTCACCCAATGAATGTAAATATTATGCACTGAAAACATACACACAAAAGAAAACAAAGGAAGGAGGTCAAGAGGCATGGATGGGGACTGGAAGGGAAGGAGGGAAAGAGAATGAAAGAAAAATTAACATATGCTCTGTATATGTACCATGCATCAGATTCCTTCAAGGAATATATAATGCATTGCACACATGTAGTAACAAACTAAAATTAACCAGCCGAACATAAATCTGCTACTTTAGCATTGGCGTGAGTCAGCGGACTTACACGGCAGGGTTTTCTGTTCAGGGTCTGACACAATGGAAATCAAGTCGCTGACCAGAGCTCAGGTTCCCTTTCAAGTGTATTTGGTTTTGTAGCAGCATTTAATTCTTTAAGGTTGCAGGACTAAGACTTCTGTTTTCATACTGGCTGGAGTCTGCTTGCTGTTTGTGGTGGCTGCTTGACTTCACCAGACCATTTGCAACTCACCTCTCAGACCTTCTCTTCTCGGTGTCCGCGGAGAAACAATGCTTTTAAAAAGCTTATTATGGGGTTAGCTGAGACTTTGCAAAGACTGTCTTCCCTTTACCATGTGAGGTTGCACATGCCATATTCAGATATCTGATGGGTGACATATTACATTGATATGTACTATTCACACTTAAATCAGAGGATTTTATACAAGGGTATGACTCAATAGGGCTTTTTTAGGATTTCGCTTTGCCCAACACAGCTGAGATTAAATCAGAACAGAACAGAACAGAACAGAACAGTCTTTCTAAGTAACTACTTCTCTTCATGACTATATTTCAGTTAATAGTTACATTTATTGCTTTCTATTCTTCCCCGACTTAGGTGTTAGAACACAATGTCTTTGACAACTGTCCTGTATTCAATTGCCTGTTAATCTTCTGCACTTGGATTATGTTTAAGAATATTATATTAAAAATGTTTAACTTCTTCATTCGCTTTCACTTTTCTTTTCCCCTCAAGTAATAGCTCACACAAACTCTTCTTCCAAAATAAATCCTGAACTCATACTTGCTTTTGTATACTTTTCTATGCCCCACATAAGGTAATCATTAAATTCTGTCAGTCTTGGGAATGTTGAATCTGGCCTTTTCTCAAGTATCAAGCCACTGTTTACTTTTAGTTCCTTTTTAGCATATAGACAAAATCTTCTATCTTTATCTTGTTACCTGTCTTGCTACTTCTGTTTTCCTAGTTGTTTGTCATTGTTTACCTAAAAATGCAAGTAAGTAAGGCATGGCTTGAGTCTTCTTTAAGAATCCAAAATGTACAGTATTAATACCAGCTATATTAATAAAGAATGAACACTCATACCATTCTTTTAAATATGATTGAATCAATTCTTAAAATTACACTAAATTATAAATTTCTTAAATTCTTTTGATGTTTGTTTTATACAGCTTGTCTGTTTTTTTCAAATATCAACAAGGGTAGATGAAATAGATTAAACAAGCTTGCTAGCATAGTTTCTTAACCTAAATATGCTCTTAACTCACTCTTTATCTGAATATGTAATTATGGAAAAAATTCAGCTGAACATTTATCAAAAATCAACGCACTTTCTTGATGTTTCTTCCAACCTCCATCCATCCACCCTTAAGCCATATTTTACTTTGAACATTTCTTTTGTGTTATCTTGCTGAGTTTAACAGTGGCTCCGCCATTGCTTTTCCACAGCCATCCTTCCCTTTATACTTTCAAAGCCCCACCCCAATTCTTCTCCTTGACTTTAATGTAACCATTGCCTTTCTCTCACCATAATTAGACTGATCCACCCTCAGAGAACAGCCTGTCTATCTAAGGATAGAGCAGTGGCTCACTTGGGGCAATTTCTGGAGTGAATGGATGACATTAAAGGGTATTATATATGTTTGATCTCAATTGCACAAGACAGCTCTCAAATTCTACTGCGCTGAATTCAAGTTTCTTTTCTTTTCTTGTGTGTGTGTGTGTGTGTGTGTGTGTGTGTGTGTCTTTGAGGAATAAGCGTTTGTACTTTAGAATTCTGTGGTGGTTAGAGTTCAGGGATTTTGACGTTGTTAAAAAGCTAATTCAACATTGTTTGTGTATAACTGCGGTCTGGTGGTAAGCATGTCATTTACATTGCAGAGGTATTTTCTAGGAAAGAGAATTCTGTCAGAATGAAGTACTAAACGTTGTAGGATAATGCTTTAAAGACCCTCAGGCTACCAGCAGGTTTAAAATGAGGTTATGTCTCAGATCTTTGCTTTTAAAATGCTGTAGTGACTTTACATACACTTGTCTGGTAATTTAGATATCTTTGAAATAGAGACTCCATGGTGAAAAAGTTTAATGCTCTTGAAGAAAAATAACAGTGTGGGACACTAGAACAGCCTTTTTCTCTTTTACTCATCTAAGTATATAAGTCTAAATACTTAATCTCATCTATTTGCAAGCATCTCTAAATAGAAGTTTTTTTCATTTTCTCATGGAATAAAAATGTAAAATGATCTGAAATACACTGAAAGTATTCAATTTTTCAAACTGTTTCTATTATGGCACATTTTGAACTTCAAAGAAATGGTGATTTACTCAATAAAACAAGTTGTGTGCTTTTGAACCATGGCTCAAAGGTCCTTTGCCGGCCCAAGCTTTCCTTGACATCATTCCCTCTCTTATCTCCGTTCAGGGTATGAATAAATTTGTTTTTCCCATTTGTAGCCTACAGTCACTTCAGTTTTAATCTTTTATTTCTTAAGAGTGACTAAAATATTTTCTTTAAAAGTCATCCTGACACTGATACAGAAGAGAATTGTCCATTGAAAAGATAATAGCCATAGTTTCACTAAAAGCACCAATTTAAAAAGCATCTGAAACTATTTTCTTAATGGAAATTTTAGTAGGAAGGGAAAAGTCTGTATGTGTTTGAATGTTAACAAGCAATATTTTGTTCTATATGAAATATGTTTATATCTATTTCTTAGCTTTTAGACTTAAATCACAATTTGCTTACTAGAATTATTAACATTGGGTCCCAAAGTTTCACACTATAACTACTTGTGAAAGCTAAGCAAAATTAACTTGTGAACATGTGGTATTAAATATCTAGTAAAAGTTTCTCAAACTAACATAAATAATACCTAACATGTATTGAACACAAATGACAGACATTATTTGCATATGTGAGCATCAAAATTATATAATATTATAAATATAATCCCATGATTCAGATGAGAAAAAGTGATATTCAGACAGGTTAACCTATTGCCTAAAGTCATGTAACTAGACAATTAAACACTTAAGATTCAAAATCAGATCTAATTATGGTAAATATCCTTTGAAAAATCAACATGATTTCATTAAATACTAATACTTGTAAGTATTAGGTTTAAATATATCACCCAATATTCATAGATAAATAGAAACAGAAATGTAGAGAAATAGAATAAAAATCAAATAAAGAGAAATACCTGCATGATCTTTGCTAGACTAGGTTATAATGTCTGAGAGTCTAGGAAAAAGCTTAGATTAGCATTATGTTGGGAACAAAAATCTTCTAAAATTATATTAAAAAGTGTGCCTGTTTTAAATTGACAGTGAAGCTTCTCCAGATTGCTCCCAATTTTAAATACATTTTATACTTAATTTATACTCAATGCATTATATACTTTTCCTATCAGAAACGCTTCTGATCTTTCTAAAATGAGCCATTACTTCATTTCTTTAAGAATAATTTTTTTGGAAAAATTTATCCTTGTCCATTATTCTGTGAACAATAACAACATCAAACTCTCAGAGCGTTAATGGAATAAAAATAAAATTGAGCTGTTTGCTAGACAAAAGCCTTGTGTAAATTAGTAGCTATCATGCAAAGTTCAGAAAGCAAATTTTTCATGAACAAAAATTGCCCTATTTCTACATTATGATTCAGACCCAGAGATTCAGAGAAAGAATGAGAAAAATGAGAGAAAGGAACAAGATTATCGGCTATTAATACTGAATTGAACTAACAGCTCATTGACCTCTCACTCATAAAACTTTTAACAAATTTTTAGAAGGTATTCATAAGTTTTAGCCCAATCTATTAATCAATTTGATATGAGACATTATAATGTAATTTTATGGTGTGAGTATAATGCATGGTCAATTATTTTATGACTATTTCATGTTTATGTATAATTTTGGCTTGCTCCAATCACCAAGGTGGAACAGGTATGTGAGCAGATATGTATGTATATAATTGTCATTCTGGTTACCAAGAATTATTCTGTTTGGCTGATGAGTGATAACTCAAAAGTATTATGTTGCTTCTCTCCACAGGGAATTACTCATTCATTCTCTATGGTGTTAATTTACCTTTGTAGAACTGAAAAAAATTAGATTCACCAAGTAAATTTTTAAGTTTGTTTAAATCAGTAGTTCAAAATAATAAAAGAGCTTAAATATTTGTACTTATCATGATAATATATAGATACTTCCACAAAATGCTCAAGATCATTTGATCCTTAGTTAGAATTAAGGAACAATGACATGCTTTCAACATACATAACGAAATCATTATTCTTACTAATATGCACAACTAAAGTGACTGTAAAAACTTCATATTTCTAGTACTTTCATTCATTTTTTTACTCTTCAAAATTACTGTGGTTAATCCATGTCATAAATTGTTTCCTTTTTTAAAATAAATAAACCAGAAATATTAAGTAATGAAATATCCAAAAATTTCCATGTTTATGGGTAGTCTAGGTGACTTTTTTTGCATATGGATTTGCATGTTATATTACAAATTCTATGAGTCAAGACTGTTGTTTGACAACTGATGGAAGATTGAAATGAGTCTTAAATATAATCATCTGCATTATTTTTCATAATTTTATTACTTTTAATGAGAAATAGCAATGAGAGTTTCAAAATATGTTAGTAGGATAGCCACAACAAGTAATACAAAGCTTATTGTCTTCATAGTAGTTGTTCAGAATGTAAGATGTAGACATGATAACTTTTCTACACACTGTTGGTACAAATATTTCTTCTCATTGAGCTAGGAGAAAGTAGTTGTATACATAAAGCAATACTCCATAGCAGTAGTGGGTTATCGGCCTAACTGGCAATGTCAGAAGCCATTGACTTGAGCCTTTTACAGCTCAGCATACTTATCTGGCTTTACTTTTTATAACACATGGTTAAACTTTTCTGCTGGATGGTTAAGGCCACATTAAAGCAAGACCTATATAGCAAAACATGTAACTTAATGTCCCTCACTATTTAATTCTTCTTTTAATTGAAACACTCTGTCTCCCTCTTATAGCAAAACTTCAGTGACAACAACTTTGTTGTGATATTTTTTCCTTCACATTTACAATGTTCTGTATAGGGAGTATTGTTTTACTACCTTATAGTGTATAACAGCTTTCCTGTGGTACACACTCAGCTTCTGGCTCCTCCCGGCAGTCTGACTACAGAGGTCTGTTTTCACCAGATGGGGATGTTGCGTCAGAAAAGAATGCTCCAGAGTACAGCAAGGGTTCTCTTAGAACTGGGAAGCACACAGAGCAAAGCACCTCTGTCTTGAAGACAAGGGTGTGAAACAGACAAAAAGTTAGTTAGAAAATGTTTAATAATAACAGCATTAACATAAATGAGTCCCATTAATTGGATGTTCACCACTTACACTTAGTAATTGTCCTTCATATCTTGCAATTGAAAGGATTTTATTGTCAACTGGCTTTTCCCTATACAGAGAAAACATTTTTCAATCTAAGTTAATAGTATTTTAAGATTGTGATAGAGTTATTTTTTGCAAGTAGCTTAAGATAGTAATATAAATTAGTGTTATTTTATTTCTTTAAAGATTATTCTTATTCTACTTTATATTCTGAATCTCTAGAAACTATGATTAAGATTTCCAAGTAGATAACTATAAATATCATTAGTAATTAGTATTAGAATTTTGTCTATATCACATTTTAACTATTAGTTTACCAAGTTTTTGATAAAATAAGTATGATTGGCATGATAAACACCATTTATATTGTCAAAATTTCAGATCACACATTGATTAAGTCACGTAACTGTTTTATTTCATGTGAAATTGATAATTTAAGACTATGGAAAAATGCTTTCAAGAGATGGTTAATTTGAGTGTTACTCTGAGGTGATAGGGTTTAAAAATTGCCATAGTCATGATTTCGTATTTTATCATTTTATCTGAATGAATTACACATGTTTATTTTTCAAGCATTATTTATAAATTGAAAACAATATTGGTATGTATTTATGGACAAGTGACTCAATCAATGGATGAGGCTGAATTAACAATTTTACTATTTTGAACTTCCAAGTTTATGTTATAAGTGATGGGTATTGCTAAGGGTATTGCTTGGAATAAATATCTGGGACAAAACACAACAATATGTATTTCGCCATTTTAGTGTAATAAAGTCTGCTTGCAAATATTCAACCAGAAAAGTTATTAGCAGCAAATTTTTATTCATTTCTCCATTTTGTTTCAAGTGAGCCCAAATATTATCAGACACTTAGTTCTATGAAAATTTTTACTTAATTACGTAACCTATAAATAACAAATTTGTCACTCTATTTCAAATTGAGGAACTAAAGAACCTTTAAAAACCATAAAGCACTGCTTGTCAAGATGCTTTGCTATATCTCTGTGGCTTTTCTAGTTAAATAAGGAAAAGAAAAGTAATAGGAATGAACATTAAAAAATAACAACCAGAAGAAAAAGAATAAAACATCCACTTTAAGCATCAAGAAGTATAATTATCAGACCATGTCTCTCCTGTATCTAGGGTATTACTTCTGGCAGTATCAAAAGGGTTGCTGTACCAACGTTTGTAAACTTGTCTGCTTCATTGTGTATCCTAAATTTGCCAACTTTTGTCTTGAGACTAACAATGCCTACAAAGAGGTAATACATTTTGTTTCCTGGTGTAAAGATTTAAATTAGATATTTCTTGCAAAATAAGATATTTGTATTTAAAATATGTACTTGAAGCAAAATAGTCTGTGCTGAGTAACCTATGTTTCATGAACTAGGGTTTTTAGTTATGCGATAATTATATACCAGAAACAACTCCAACATAAAGAGAAAGAAAAGAGGAATTACTTTTCTGAAAGACTTATCATACTCTATTTTCTCATTTCAGAAGAGATATTTTCTTACATTTCTCCTCTCCTGTTGGAAATTTGTTTAGCACTATTAGTGTAAATAAAAATATATTTTAAATGCATACCACTTAAATAAATGCCATGATGAATCATTTGTAATTAAATGTCCACAACCCAACTCCCTTATCTCTCATCATATGTCAAGTAATCAGGTGGTACTGTGCTCAAGGCTTATACGTATTTTGAAGTGTTGATGAGAGAACATTCCTTGACCACTGCCTTCTGAACACTATCAGAATGAGTTAATGATACATGCTTACTTAGTGTTAACAAATCAGCCAGCTCTATTTTTGGTGGTAAAAATGTCCAGAAAATTCTACCATGTCAAAGTTAGCAATCTTAAGAATGGTTTGAGAGTTATGTTTAAAATGTCAAGCACTAGTCTTATGTTAAGGTCTGATCTCTAATATTTGCTCACTGTAGCTGAATGGATCAAATATAGCTCAGTGAAAGACAATATCAGGTTGTATAAATAAGAGCAAAGTATTATGTAACAAAAACTTTGATTTCATATTTCTCATTACTTATTTTTGTTTTGAGTTTGCTTATTAGCTGTCAGAACTTTAATGATTAATGCTTGTGAACATAAGTTATCATCTCATTGCAATGATCAGTACTGTCTGATATTTAAATAGAGAAAAATACAATCCATAAATAAATCAACTGATTGCCTATTTATATGCATGTAGAAAATGAGTTGTTCACCAATTGAAACTTTTATAATGAATTGAGGGCTTTAAAACTGGAATTGATTAAACTCTATAACTCTCCAAAGAATAACATTAGATATGGTGCTTGAACTTACGATGTTTTAAATTACACATTACGAATCTAAACTTTGATAATAATATGCACTGAAATCTTTAAGATAAAACATTTTATATCCTTAAAGACTTTCATATGTAATTTATATACGTTATTTTCCTTGTCAACATTTTGACTGATGATACCTTCCAATGATTTTTAGTCAAGATGCAGCCATTAATAGCTAGAGTAGTGGCATAAATATGCAGTCGTTTCTAAGGTATTTAATGAGTGGAGAGTACTGAATTGAACTTTAAAAGTACACTAGAGTATTAATATTTTGAGGGAATGTGAAGGAAGAGGACACAAAATTAGCAACAATGTTTTGGGAATATTTATCGTGGATGAGATCATAGGTTCATAATGATTATTAAAAGTGAGGTTGTCTTTGGCAGGAGACAGGAAAGTATGGAACATGAACCAGGTACCATGTACTTCAAGTACTTCAAGCACGGGGTCATAAGAAGAAGAATATGAGGATGATACATTAGAAAATTCAAAGAAAGAAAATCCCACGAAAAATTTCATAAAAATTCCTGATTTCCAATTTATTATAACTTTGTTCTCATGGCCCATAATATAAATTTATTTACTGATTAGATATGATAATCCCAGGTGAAAACATGTTGCAGGTATGTAGAGGCCAGAGCTGGAATGATGTTGGTTATGTCAGCACTGTAGCATGGAAAAAGCACGAAGGGTGACGGGAGTGGGTGTCTAGCCTAGGGCAGTGCCATGCCGCTGTGTGTGTGCAGCTCAGCATCAAAGTCTTAAGTGAATGCAGTGCTTTCAAACATTTCTAAGATTGAATGGCTAATTCATGCACTATATTTTATCAGTTGTAAGATTTGGAACAAAGTTGAGAAATATAAGATAGGACATTGTAATTTTTCTCAACTAGAGTGCAGATTTATCTTCACTGTTCTACTGCTGAGAAGTATCCAAGAATGTCAGCTGAACTGGCATGTGGAATAGATTGCGATGCCATTGTGATTTTTTACTTTTTCAGGATATTATCAGTTAGGCACCATAACAATCATATAAAGAAGAACTGAATTTTTGTTTTCAAGTCATTCAGTGCAGTTTTTCTTCTATAGGTAGCATTAATAATGTGCTGTATTGGAATAGTGAATTAGTAGCTTAAATAATGTATTCAGTATCTAGAACAAATTGCAAGTTGGCTTTTCTTCCTTGTCAACTTGGTTAGGCTGAGAAATGCTTTGGATATTAGCTTCACATGATTCTGGGAGTGTTTATGTGATGTTTCTAGAGAGAACTGGCATATGTGAGACAAAACTGGGAGGAGGCACTAAGGCATCCAACTGGGTGGAGCCAGATGAAAGAAAACCAAGGAGGAAGCTCACCACCACACGCTTTTCCCTCCCTCTTCATTTCCTGACTGCTATGAGTTGAGCAGCACTGCTCCAACATCCCTTCTGCTGTGCAGTTCTACTTCCCCTCATACACACAACGGTGAAACCAGCCCAGCATGTCTGACACCTCTAAAAATATAAACAGTCTGAACCTTTCTGCCTCCACCTTAACCTTCTTAGGTCTTTTGTCACAGTAACACAAAACTGAGTGTTACACTGAATGCAAACTAGGATTAAAGTAAAATTTGGTCCTTTTCTTTATAAATTTTGTCCATTTCTTCCAATCACATAAACATAAATATATAAGTAAAAATGCAAGCAAGCAAATATCAGAGGTTATAAAAGATGCTGCTATATCTTGAAGGAAGAAAGACACAATTCTGGAATAAAGTATATATTTAGGAGTAAGTGATAAGTCCACTGTATGACCTATGTAGACATCACATTAAGCAAAAAGAATGCAGAAGCAACAGGACTGAAATTATCACCAGCTTGATTATAAATTTTTTTACCTAAACCTCATAGAGTGATTCAAGTCAAATGAAGACAATACATGTTCTTGTAGAGACAATTTTATATTTTTAGTGAAACATTCCTCAGCCACAATTTGATTTTCCACCAATGTAAACTAAATCAAACCTAAGTCATACCATGCTACTAAGAAATTACATTATAAGTGCTCCTGTGTTCTATGATCTATATAGTTTATATGTTTGTATATTGGGAAAAAGGCTATTATTAGGCTCAAAACCTTCAGGAATGTGAGATAAGCATGAAATGGTTTTATAAACAGTAAAGATTACAAGAGATAATTAAAATTAAAGGTATGACCTGTAGTTTAGAGTAGTGGTACTCAAGTATTCCAATACCATCACCATGACACTTGCTGCAGATGATCCTTATACTTCATGCAATACCTACTGAATCAGGAATACTCAGTGGTCCTAAAGTCGGTGTACCCTATTTGTGTTTTAATAGTGCTCTAGGCTATTCTGATATGCTCTATAAGTTGAGAGCCACTGGCTAGTTGGTTTTCCAATTCTGGAACTTATAGAAGTCTCAAGAGGATTTGTTTAAAATGCATAGACCAATGTAATCCCAGAAAAAGTTAAAGAATTTTTCTTTGTACATTGGCAACCGAATTCTAAAATTTATATGAGAAATAAAATAGTGACAGGTGTAGGAAACCTAAAAGAAATGGCAAACAAACCTGGATGATTTAATTTATAACCAAAAATGATTATAAAACCTATAGAAATTAAACCACCTAAAAGATATATGAATAAATAGAACAAGTGAGAATCTAGAAATAGACCCCTAATATGTGATGATCTAATTTATGAATATTTGACACAAATATTGCAAAAAAGTATATTTTTTTCAAAAAATTATGCTGAGGAAAAAAAATCTTTCTGTTTACCACATTGTAAGTATCCCATCAGTTCCAAATGCATTATGATTATAAAAGCTAGAGCAGCTGGATATGTTAGTGCATGCTTGTAATCCCAGCACTTGGGAGGTCAAGGCGGGAGGCTTGCCTAGTTTTCAAGGCCAGCCTGGGGTCTACTGGTGAGTTCAAGGCTGCCTTAACTACATAGAGAGACTCTGTCCTGAAAACACAAAAAGCTAAAACAATAAGTTCTGTTTAAATGGGAAAAACCAGGGACAATGTCTCTGAATGCACTGTAGAGAAAAATCTCAAAGAAACAAACGATGCTGCTCAAAAAATATTTGACCATATTAAATGTCAGAACTTATATTCACCTAAAGATATTATTATGAAAATAAAAATGATTGCATCTCATGGTAGAAAGAATTATATATTAAATTAGAATATATTATATAATGTACAGAATAATTACATTTAATGTTATAATATGACAATTATATAATTACACTATAATTAATAGTAACATAGTATTTATAATATATAAAATATGCATATATATTGTATACTACATTGTATACATATCAGATATGATATATTGTTATGTTATACATTATCATAATGTAAAATGCTATAATATATGTATTATAATACTATAGTATATGTAATATAGTATTTTGTGTAATATAATTAAGTTATATATTATAATTAATTATAATTATATGATGTTTTAATTTTACAATGTATAATTTCTATAGAATTATAACAAAACATGACATAATTCTATATAATTATATTGTATATACGATATATAATTTTTAGCAAACGACATATCTAGCTGTGGGCAATGGCTTAGCAATACTCAAATCTAGTTCAGATTCAACAAGCGTTTAGAAAAAATGGCAAAACATTTGTATAACTCTTTGCAAGAGTTAACGTTCAGTTTTATAATCAATCTATGAAAGAGATTAGTGAAAAGCAAATTAAAACTGCACTGTGATACCACTATACATTTACTAAAATATATTCAAAATTTTTCAAAAATCATGTGTTTGCTGAGAAAGTAAAAAGAAAAACTTAAAGTTTAGAGATGCTACCAATTCTATTCCTATATACCCAATAGAAATCCAAACACTTGATTATTGTTTCAGAGAATGATAATTCTTTTTTCACATTTCCGTAGAACTCTATGGTTCATAGGAAAAGCTGCATTTTAAACACTGATCAAGATGTACAGTCTGAGGGAGGTGGATCTGGATTATAAAAGCAGCAAAAGGGAATTGACAAGACCATTGTGCTATGCTAGACAGAGAAGGCAGCAGCTTGGTCTGAGCAGAAGTCAGGGGATGGGAGAAGCAAAAGCAGCAGCTGATGGTAGATTGGTAAAAAGTGACAACAATGCAGAGCTTGATGCAGGGAGTTTATGGAGTTTCTCCTGAGAATTTCCCCAAGGTGAAAAATAAGGGTATGCCCAGACCCATGCAGAAGCAGAGGCAAACTTCACAGGTCATAGAAAGTTGCGTGAGTTTGGCTTTTCAGAGATGTCTATCATTTGCATTATGTGTCTCTTGCTAATTACTTTCAGTATAAGGGTTAAAACTCCCATCTAAGTCCCCTTTCTTCTCTATTTCTGAGACAATTCAAGCTCAACATTTCCAAGAATACCCATTCTTACCACCCCAACACAGGACTTGCCCTCCAATTGCAGACTTTCACACGTAATCATGTGCTTGATATCTCCACTTGGATGCCTAGTGGTTGTCTTAAATTCAACATCTTTGCAACTGAACATCTGGCCTGTCTTCCCAGTATCTCCTCTTACAGCTTTTCCCATTTAGTATAATATGCCAAATCCTTGGTATCATGTTGTTTCCTCTGCTCCTATTATAGCCCACATCCAGTTCTTCAGTTTTGCTTTTAACACGTATTCTGAAACCCCACTGCTTCTCAAAAACCTGAGTGTTGCATCATTAATTGTTCTGAGGGCATATTTACTTGTTTGATTATACAGTCTCTTAACTAGTCTTCTGCTCCTCTGCTCATATACAGTACTTAGCAAAACAACCCGAAGGATCCTTTTATGGATACGATTTGAAGATGTTCTTATGAAAATAACAATTCCCATTGCCCCTGCTGCTTTGTCATTGCTGAGACACAATTCCTGATACCACAACTTAAAGGAGCGGAGGTTCATTTCAGTTCATGTTTCAGCAGTTTCAGTCCATGCATATCCAGCAGCATAGGGAAAGGGGCTGGCTGAAAGTAAGCTTCTGATATGGTTGTGGCCATGAAACAGAGGAAAAGGGAGACCCAGATAGGGACATATGCTTGGATAGGCCGTGTCCCCCTCGACCAGTACACCATGACCAGGTCTTACCTCCTAATAGCAGTTTAGTTACTGCTTTTGTGGTCCACTTTTCCTTTGCTAGTGAATCCATTATTCTTTTGATCGGCCTCTACATATAAATCATAATGCTCCTCCAGACAGGTAAAAATTTGAAACTTTTGCAATTGCCCATACTCCTAAGCTACTCCTTAACATGACTAACATTTTTCTCCTAGCCCTCTACTCAGCTCAGTGTATTCTATTCACAAGGGGGAGCTTGAAGTTCCTCAAACATATCAGGTGCCGTCCTCAAGAGCAGCTGAACAGCCTTATCCCAGGTCAAGATCTCAATGAAACACTCTTCGTGCACCTGCCCTTCAGCCAGCTTCCTTGCTTTCTCCAAGTCTAATTTCAAATGCCACTTCAGCCATCATAACATATGAAGTTGCTGTCCACACCCTCAGTGTTATTCTTTTTTTATTTTGTCTTTTTGAGACAGAATCTCGCTATGCAGTTCAGGCTGGCCTTGAGCTCACTTTTGGTAGCTCAGGCTGGTCTCGAACTTGCACCGATCCTCCTGCCTCAGCTTCCTGAGTGCTGGGATTACAGGTGTGTGCCACCACGCCCGGCCCTCAGTATTATTCTGATGCTGCTCACTGCAGTTTCTTTGTATAGGATACATCTGTTGTCTTTCCATACATAACTCCTCACCATGTGGCTATTCATTGTCTCCCTTTCTCCCATTAATGATTTAGTTTCATGAAGGCAAAGATCAAGAAAAGTTTTGAATATTTATTTCAGTCAGTAGCCTAAGAATCTAGAACTATTGATTCATAGTAAGTGTTTAGTACAAATTTAATATTTTATGTCTTTTTATTTTCTTAGCACATTTGCTATAATGATTACACTTACTGTGAATAGTTACATGTACATAACGTATATTAATATGTCTCTTAAAAATAGTGTTCCAGGGCCCGGCGGGATGGCTCAGTGGTCTAAAAGCGCCTGCTTGGGAAAGCTTGGGCGGCTTCAGGCACCGGGGTTCGATCCCCGCCCCACATGCCGCACCAGCCCTGCCCTCGGGGCAGGCTGAGCCTGCCGTAAAAATGAATGAATAAACAAACAAAGGTTCTGAAACAAGAAAAAAAAATATAGTGTTCCAGTTTTTAAAACTTCAGGGTCTTTGTTTTGTTCAGTCACAAATTCCAAATTCCTATAAGATTCCTGGAGCAAAGCACCCTACTTCCAACCCATGCTGATGCCTGCCCACTCCCACAATAAGTCAAAAACACCTAGAAGCTAACAACCTTGCCTTCAGCCCCTAACTTCTTCTTCTTCTTTTTTTTTTTTTTTAAGATTTTTTAAAAATTTATTTCTCTTAAAACCTCATTTATTTGTTTGTGTTATGGCTGGCTCAGCCCGCCCTGGGGTGGGGGTGCGCAGCATGTGGTGCCAGGGATCAAGGAACAGTCACAGCGCTTGCCTTAAGTTTCCTCTGCAGGCACTTTAGACCACTGAGCCATCTCGCTGGCCCAGCCCCTAACTTCTTCATAGCATGGGGCAGCAGAGGTGCAAATCAACAGAGTGCCGTGAGAGAAAAGTCCAAAATCTAGAAGGAGAGTTTTGTTTCAGGACTGAAGTGAAACATTACCACAGAGACAGAGTAAGCAATAGCCTTGGAGCTAGGACTGCTAGTGGGGAATCCGCTGAAATCCCCCGAGGAGTCCATGCTCAAATCAGGTAGCTCATGGGCCTGTATTCTGTTGTGGAGGGGGCAGGTTCAGAGGGAGCACAGCACAGTAAGAGGAGGTGGTCTCAGAGGAGAAGGCAATTAATATAGTGGTATGTTTCTGCTCAGGCATGACTGCCTTTGTTCAGCAGACAACACAGGTCTGAACTACTCTAAGTAAATAAAATTGGGCTCACTGTCTTTAAGCTGTTGTCCTCCTTTGTTATGGTTAAGGGATGTCCACATATGGTTCCTATGGTTTGTCAGTATCCATTTGAAATTTGATACTACCATTACTACACAATTTACTGCTATAACCAAGGTAACATAGTAGTAACTGGAAAATGGTTTCTCTCTCCTCTGGTATCTGGATTGACTGGGGGTTATAAACAGCACAGCGACTCACTCTTGAAGAAGAGGGCACTGGCTCAAAGCATATGCAAGTCACAGAACAAAAAGACAAATAGACACACAAAGAACAAGGCAACAAAATGTCCCCCAGTACTCACAACTGTCCCAAAATCAGTTCATGGGGCACGAAAGAGAAGTCATAATCTACATAATAAATTGATTTTATAGAAAACTAGTGGAGGTAAAATAGTTCAATAAGATACTTGGGAAATTTAAAAAAGATATAGCTTATCAAACGATGACTGATGAAACAAATGATAAACAAGTTTAAACAAGACACTAATAAACACCTAATGGAGCTAAAGAAAGTGAGGCAAAACATGAATGCCCAACATAGAAAAGGATGAGAGTTCATAAGGAAGTTCCACACAAAAATACAGGAGATTAAAAACATGTTTGAAAGTATGAATAGCAGAAATCAATGTGAAAAAAAAAAAAGTGTCAGACCTAGAAGACAGGCCTGAGAACCATAATACATTAAATATATACTTTAAAAATAGAAAAAGAGTGTAAAATATCCATCCAGCAATTAGATGATTCAAAAGGTGCTAATATGAGAATAAGGGCAGGCCAAATAGCTCAGTGAATTAAAATACCTTCAAGAAGGCACAAGGGCTGGAGTTTCAATCCCCTAGCCTGCCAATTTGGCCCTGCCCCTGGAACATGCTGAGACATCCATGACTGTAATTCTAGCTCTTGGGAGGCTGTAAACAGGCAGATTAGTACCAGTCCAATCTAGTATTGATACCCTGAACACTTTGTAGTACCTTCCCCAAAATAAATAAATAAATAAACAAATAAATAAATGGCGAATTAGTAAAAAAATCAGAAGAGCATACCAAATAATCTCTTTACATAAGTAATAGCAGAAAATTTTGCAAAGAAAAAGGATTCATTGTATAGATAAGGGAATCATATAGCACCCTGAATAACTATGACTAGAAAAAGAAATAATTCCAAGCCACAAAATAATTAAAATGCCAGAAATTCAACACAAGAACAAAATTTTGAAAGCTACTAAAGAAAAGCAACAAATTACTTATAATGGAAAACTCATCAGAATGAGATTTCTCAACACAAATCTTAAAGACAAAGAGAGAGTGGAATAAATTGTTTTAAATTCTTAAAACATCATACTTCTAACACAAACTATCATATCTTGGCTAAGTATTAAAATTGATGGAAAAATAAGATACTTCTGTGGTAAATAAAATCTAAAGAAATCCAGGACTGCCAAAACAATACCACAATATAGTTCTTAAGGTTATCTAAAAAGGAGACAGTGAAGCTTTTAATATCAGAGAGTCCAATAAAATGAATATATAAGGAAAGGGAAGCAATTAAATAGAAGAGAAAGAAAGTGTAACAAAAACAGGAAATTAATACAATAGCAAAAACAATAATCTAGCAAGTAGTTATTAATGTAAATAGACTCAATTCACCATCAAAAGACACAAATTAGCAGAGTACATTAAGAAACAAAATCCAATAATATGCTGTGTAAAAGAAATACATTCAACACATAAGAAATTAAAATTCAGAGAATATAAAACAATAGTAAGTGGAATCCAAACTTGAAACAAAAGTAGGATTAGTGGACTTGAAGCCAAAGATATTCAAAAGAAGGGCTGGGGAGATACTTTCACAGCATAAGTGACTGCCTAGCAAGCACAAGGTCCCGAGGTCATTCCCCACTGCCAATAAAACAATAAAACATAAATAAATACATAAATAAATAAAATAAATAATAAAATAAAAAATGAAAACTGGCTAATAAAGCCATTCAACTGGAAAAGATAAAAATTATAAATATATATGCAAGCTCATAAAGCAAACTGTAATGGTCATAAGAAATTAGATGAAATCAACATGAATACAGTGGAGAAACTCAGTATGCCACTATCACCAATAGACAGACAGATCAACTATGCAAAAAATTAGTGAAATGTTAGAGTTGCACCAAACCTTTGGTGAATGAATAGATATGCAGAGTATTGTATCCAACAGCAACACAATAGACATGGTTCTTTCTCCAAAATAGACCATCTACCAGATAATGAAGCATGCCTAAGTTAATGCAAAAGGATCATATTATACTATATACTTTAACAGATCACAGCACAATGACAGTAGAAATAATAGTAAAGAAAACATAGGAACTATCAAAGCATGTGAAAGTTAAACAACACATTTTTTAACAAATAATGAGTAACAGAGGAAACTAAGGAAAAATCCAATAGTTAATTGATAGTGCCAGTACTGGTACCAGATGCCATAACCTGTGAGGGAAGTATTCAACGGTGAATGCTCACATCAGATAAACAAAATGAGCCCAAACAAATTGCCTAAGGATACATCTCAAGGTAGTAGGAAAAAAGTCTAATCTGAATCCATGAGAGTTACATGAGGAAAGAAATCATGTTTCAGAGTGGAAATAAATGAAGCAGACTGGAAAAAGAAAAAAAAAAAAAAACCTTCAAAGGTTCAAATAATTGAAGAGATATTTCCTTAAAAGAATAAACAAAATAGGGGCCCAGCGCGATGGCTCAGTGGTCTAAGGCGCCTGCTCGGGAAAGCTTGGGCGGCTTCAGGGAATGCGGTTCAATCCCCGGCACCACATGCTGCGCCAGCCCTGCCCTCGGGGTGGGCTGAGCCGGCCATAAAAATGAGTGAATGAACAAGCAAAGGTTCTGAAACAGGAAAAAATAATAATAAAATTAAAAAAAAAAGAATAAACAAAATAGATAAATTTCTAACAATTTTTTACCAAAACAAGAGAAAAACAACAAATAAATCCAATAAAAAAAATAGAAAGCTGAAATGACAAGAGAAAATGCTGAAATCTACAAAATTATTAACAAATACAAAGATATACAACAAACAACTTGAGAACTTAGACAAAATGGAGATTCCTAGCTTAGGAATGACAAAAGTGAACCAGGAAGACTTAAAAATCCTGAATAGGGGCTAGGGGGATAGCTCAGTGGAAAAGTGCTTGCCTGGCAAGCCCAAGGTCTTGAGTTCAATCTCTGGTACCACACATACACACACACAAAGGAAAAAATCCTGAATAATCCAATAATGGGAAATGAAACTGAAGCAACAACAACAACAGCAAAAAATTACCAACTAAGTAATGTCTGGAACCTGATAGATTGACACACAATTTCTACAGAATTATAGCAGCAATACTCCTCAAGGTTTTTAACAAAATTGAGAGGGAGTACTTACCAAATCATTATTAGAAACCAACACTGTGTGCATCTCCAAATCCAATAAAGATCCATCCTAAAAGGGAAATATACACTAGTTTCTCTAATAAACATAGATGCATACTACCAAACATGCAATAAATCTTTTTTTTTTTTTTTTTTAGAATTTTTTATTTTATTCTTGTTTCAGAACCTTTGTTTGTTTATTCACTCATTTTTATGGCTGGCTCAGCCTGCCCTGAGGACAGGGCTGGCGCAGCATGTGGTGCCGGGGATCGAACCGCGGTCCCTGCAGCCGCCTAAGCTTTCCCAAGCAGGCGCTTTAGACCACTGAGCCATCCCGCCAGGCCCCAATAAATCTTTATAAAGATCATACAGCATGACCAAGTATTTTTAATCCCAGTGATGTAAGGATGGGTACACCTACACAAATCAACAAGTGTCATTCATCATATAAAGAGAAGCAAGAACAAAAATCACATAAGCACCTCAATAGATGCAGGACAAAACAAAAACAAAAACTTTGACCAAATATAACATCCACTCTTGATAAAAATCCTGAAGAAAATAGGTATAGAGGGTCTTTGTCTCCACGTGATAAACCATTTACAACAAACCTATTGTTAACATCTTATTACATGAGGAAAACCTCAATGTCTTCCCTCTAAAATCAGGAAGATGTCCACTATCATCATTCCTGTTCAGTGTAGCCCTTGAAACATTATCCAGAGCAATTAGGGAAGAGAAAGAAAACTTGATATCTATAGGAAAGAATGAGGTAAAAATATTATTATTTGCAGCTGACATGATTCTTCAGTTATAAAACGCAAAAACCACCAATCTAGAATTGATAATCATCAATCTAGAAATTCATGATTCATCAGAGAACACTGCAGGAAAGATTGTCTCTTTAAAGAAGGCTGGGGTCAGTGAGGTCACTCCATGGTCTGGAGCACCTGCTTAGGGAGGCTTAGGCAAGCGCTGGGAATGTGGTTTGATCACATTCTAATTCTTAGCCAAGTGACTATCACATCATTGTCTGTCATTAAATATTGATTGAAGTAATAGGAACTGAACTATTCAGTGAAGGCAGCTGGGGCCTCATGAAGGGCCATATAGGGGTGATCTAGAAGATGCCGCATTCTGGAACGATAAGCAACTGAACATTGAACATGATAGTGAGGAAAGATAAGAAAGGTGAGATTATCAAAGGAGTGAAGGACAGCTCATAATGTCAGCTATCACAGCTGGTGTCCAAAAATGCTCCAGATTGTGTCCCACAGTGGAAGAGGAGGAAACTCTGGAGTCTTTTGTTCAAAGAAATGGCAGATCCAAGCCTAAATAAAATGTAGAGTGTGAAAAAAATACATGCACAACAGAGAAAAATAAAGACAGTATAATGTTTTCATAAAAGATGGTGTTCCCTTCATTGGAATCTGAGAGGGTGTTGTGTATCACAGTAATTCCATGACCCTGCTAACAATTAGAAAAGAAATTGCAAATATGGGTGCTCAAATCTCAATGACCAGTTACTCAAGAAGCTGTTTGTCATACTTATAAGTGCCTAGAAGCTGATGGTCACCACTTTTATAATTGTAGAGGCCAAAATAACTTGTATTAATCTCATGATATCACAATTATACATATATATGTAGTAAATATAATTTTAGTAGCAATACATATATGTATATATATGATGTTTTGTCTTCTAGAAGTATATATATGTGTGTGTACATATATATATAATATATATATAATATATATATATATATAATATATATATATATGTTTGGTGGATCTTGTATTTCAGAAATTAAAGAATAGAAAGACTACAGACTAGTGCTAGACAACTGGCAAGTGAACAGTTGGAGTAGCTGTTCCTGAGAATTGTGAGCTGATAAAAATACCTGAAGTTGCCCACCTTAAAAAAGATGGCAAAAAAACACATGATGACAATTTTAATTCTATATAAATAGGCAAAATTCCAGAAGAAATGAAGTTATCTGTATGAATATTTATAAAGTAATAAATCACAGGTGTATTTTCTCCATATTTTCAAGTCCTAAAATGCAAATTAAAGCATCACATATGAAATATCAGATTGATTATTAAGCATAAAGTATACAGAAAATCTGGAGGAAACACTGTAATTTACACTGCAGAGCCTATGACATTAAAGTTCTTCTCAACATCTCATAATCTTCTTCCTTTCCACATAGCACCTTAAGGAGTTTTACTTATTGTTGTTTATAATAAGTAACTGATAAAAAGTCTGCTATAGTCAAATTTTCTCCTCCAGATTTATATACATGAATTCCCCATATGAAGCAATACATTTCAAAAAGTGTATAATATTAGGATAATTTACAAATCAGAACATCATAATAACCTTATAGGAAGGAATTTGGTAACAGTGTGGTTTAAAATGATGCTGTCCTGTTTTGCTGGATCTTTCAAGATCCTTTACATGCTCACTTGAGTGATTAGCATGTATCCATATCTCATGTGCAACATAAACAAAACATAACAAGTTAATCCCAAAATATAATTTTTTCCAAGGTATCTTTTCAGTGAAATGTTCAACATACCATGCAGATATACTGACATTACTCTTGACTCTTCCTTCTCTCTTAGACATTCCCTCAATGGTGATGCCAAGCTTACACTTCCCATTTCTCACAAGTCACTGTCACCTTGGGTATCTTATTATCACTGTCACCACCTTGATCTAAGTCACCATCAGTTCAAGCCTTAATCAGTGAAGGATATTTCTAATTGTTTTCCACTCAGGTATATTTGCTGTATTCCTCCTTTCAAGTTATCGTTTGTATTCAAGCAAAAAAAAAAAAAAAAAAAGAAAAATCTATTCAATAGGCAAATCTAATTTTATCAGACACATAGTTTAAATATTTAATGGTAATTGATTATACAATTGAAAGCAATATTCTATCCAAAGTCCCAAAGTCAGCATCATGCAGTCCTTCAGTACCTAACCATTTCTTTCCCATAAAAAATGATGTTAATTTATCTGTCCCACATGGGCTTCCATACTTGCTTTGTTTTACTCTATTTATGTACTTCCTTGATTCAGCCTTATAAACTCAAGTGCTACTCATTAGTGACACTGCTCATCTGTGAGAATCGATCCCACCTGTCATCCCTCAGTGATGTCTGCGTAATTCTTCAGAAAGTTAACAAATATTAACAAAATAACAAAAGAGCCATTTGGGGAAAGCAGTGACCATAATGAATGTCACCAAGAAGAGAAAAAATGCCATTATCTGTGACAGGCTTGCATGTGAGGTTTAAATAAGAAAAACAGAACCAAGTAAAAAAAAGAAGACATCTAATTTACAGAACAAATATTACAATTAACTTTTTCGACTTTGTATAGAACTGCCTTCGACGTTGTCCTTAGCATTAGTCCCATCAATGGTGGCATTTAAAATGGCCCTCAGCTGAGTCCTGGAATTACATACCAAATCATCACCATGGAATTTTGACTCAGATTAAATAAGAGTCGTCATGGATTTCAACCATCTTTTATCCCTTAGAACACCTTCTGATTTATATATGAGCTCCCATAAAAAGATTTTAGTATCGTAAATTTGTTAACTAAGAGACTTAAAGAAACTTAATTGTGAGACTTTTTCACACTTACAGAACTTGTTTGCAGAAAGCTGTGTTGATAATGGCTTAATAGATCAGGCAGCTACACAAAAATTGTGCACAGGCGGTATATATTAAGATTCGCTTTGGGGGTTCTGAGAGTTTTTTTCTTTTTTTGAAATGTGAGATCTAAAATAATTTGGTTTCTAGCCTCCTGCCACTGTTCTCACTCTGCACTTACCATTTTATATATGATTATGAAGTTGACCCCAAAGGCTTTTACGTTGGGAGCCTGCAAGGTCAGTGTCCCTGCCACCCCCCAATCTCCTCCTGTACCTACCTCAGACATGTCTTTGTACTATCCCTGCTGGACACTGCACCTTTCCGTAATTATAAATGTCTGTTTTCAGTCACTTCAAAGGTTTCCCAGCACTGGGAGTCCTCCTTCAAAGCCTCCCCATTGCTGAGGAACTTCTGTCATTGACAGGAGGTCCTCCTTTGAAGTTTTTCATGCCATTTATTGATTTCCCCTCTTTAAAGATGTTCAGATTAGAAAACACTTCACCCTCTTTGAAAATGTGCATATTTTTATGAAACTGAAGGGTTAATCCTTTGAAGATATTTACATTTTATAGCAATGTCCTTATATGAAAAAATTCGACATCAGATATGCCACATGCTTTCTGGAGCTTTTCTTTTCTCTGCTGGATGTTTCAGCATCAAGATCCTCTCAACTTAGTGTGTTGCTGGTTTTGTACTATGTTTTTGTCCTTTTTAAATGCCATACTTCCCCAAATCAGTACTGAAATAAAAGTTTGCACAATTTGGAAACAGTCTTTATTTCAACTGATTATGTAAGTTATAAAATTTAGATAGTGCCCATGTTTAGGAATGTTTGCAAAGTTTTCTCTGTCTCATGGCCATCTGCAGTGTTCTAACATACATAACAGCCAGCAATGCTTTGAAAAGCATCTGTATGTTAGTTATAAATGCATATTCCACTCTCATCTACCTTTGCATAAATGTATTTAAATTTAAACTTCTTAATCTCTTAAATCAAAGGGTAGAACTGATACAAATATTAAGTAAAATAGATTATACTTGTAAGGTTTATACAATAGTTTGCACATAGCCAATAAGCTATGTTTGCGGTAATTAAATGAGAAGTCATTCAACACTGGGTAACACTATAAAGATTTAAGTATTAACTGTATGATGGTCCCTGATGAGCAGAAGGAATTTATCTTCCCTATGCTTCACTAATTTTATCAATTCTGGTCTCTTGGAGTTTCTTTCATTTAGTGTATGAATTCCATCACTTCTACAGTTGGGGGTTATACTATAGTGATAGAAAGAGAAGAGAAAAACAAGACTGGGACCAGGAGTTGGAAAGGAGATACACAAATCAGAAGACACTTAGGGGTAAAAGGATATGGGCTAAACATCAACTATTACAGATTTTTCGAAGGTTAAAAATACACATGTGCATTCATGTATTGTCCACAAAATGAATCTAATTTGCTGCTTAAAATAATAAATAGTTATATCACATACAAATAATAGGTGCTAAATGCATACTGCCATACATACAAAATGAAAATAAATGTAATTGGGTTGAGTTTTGATGTCTAGTTGGCTTGTAATCTCATGCTAGATGCAGTTCAGTTGTTAACAGGAATCATATATGACCTCTCTGTGGATAATAAAAACAAAACAGCTTTATTTAATTTTGTATTTGGCATAATAAGATTGTAATAATAATGTTGGGAAAACATTTTTATTTTTCTGGGTGTTGGTTATTAATTTTCACTTCTCTAGCACTCTAAATGTATTACTTCATTCAGTAATTTAATCATTTGTTTATTGAATATTTATTCAGTGCCATGGAAGTACAAATGACCAATAAACACATGAAAAGATATTCAGCTTTACTATTCATGAGGGCAAAGTAAACATAGAAGAGAATAAGCTACATATTTTATCCACTGGATGCTTAATGATAGCAAATGTTGGTAGAGTTGTAGAGAAATTAGTAATCATGCATGCTGTTTAAGAGATTAAGTTGATTTCTTTAAGGTGAGTAAGCAGTTTTTAAGAAAACATAAATGTGTATATCTTCCAATATAGAAATTT
>PVJA010015074.1:28080-46196 GCA_004027025.1 Myocastor coypus | reverse complement strand
CCTCCCTCCCTCCCTCCCTCCCTCCCTCCCTCCCTCCCTCCCTTCCTTCCTTCCTTTGCAATACCAAGGACTGAACTCCGGACCTTGAGCTTGCCAGGCAAGCACTTATTCCACTGAGCTATCTTCCTGGCCCCCAATAGGCTCATCTTGAACTCACTGTGTATCCCAGGCTGACCTTGAACTTGGAGCAATCCTCCTGTTGCAGCCTCCTGAGTGATAATGATATAGAGGAATGAAAATCCCAACCTAAAATTTATCTGGCACAAGTCCATGTTCTCTAAAATCAAATGATGTATTTTAGAAACAAATGGAGGTTAAGAGCAGAATATATTTATTGGAAACAAACTTCTGTCCAACAGAGGAACAGAAGTGGGCTCTGAGCAGCTTGTCTCCAGGAAGGTGTCTCTTACAGCAACTTTTACAAGGTGTAGTAAGACTATGCAATGAGGCAGGTCTAAGGTGGTGGAGAACATGGGATCTTATTTGGGTGGCCGTGAGGTGGGACAAAACCATGGTCAGCCAGTGACATTATAAGCACCATTGTTCAGGTGAAGTTGTTTGAATCCGGAACCAAATGGGAAGCCAGTCACAAAGCAAGCAGGCAAGAATATAGAACAGGACTTTGTCCAGTAGCCGCTGGTAGTGTTGGATTAGTGACTGTTCCTGGCTTCCTCAAGGTGATGATCCACCCTGGATGTTTATCTTCAGGGAGTTCAGCATTGGTTTGATCTTTGGTCTTGAGGTCTGCCCCCAGCAGGAGCATTTGCTTGTCTCACATTGCAGTGTATCTTGTCTTCATGCCGTCTCTTGGAGGGCTTGGCCCCATCTGACTGCCTCTACTATTTCTAATTTACAACATTAGGTTTACAGACACATATTTTAGAGTCCTTCAGCTGTCTTTTATTGGTTTCTAGCTTAGAGTCTATTATAATCTGGGAGTATACTTTATAGGACTTTAAAAAATTAAGATGTGTCTTATGTGCAGAATGGTCTATCTTGGTGATTTTTTTTTTTTTTTTTTTTTTTTTTTTTTTTTTTTTTTTTTTTTTTTTTTTTTTTTTGTAGGACCAGGGTTTGAACTCATGACCTTGCACTTGCCCAACAGGCAGTTGTGCCTCGGAGCTATCTCCCCAGCCCCATTCAGCTATTTTTGGATGAAGTACTATATTCTTTAGCTGATTAGTGATAATGTTCATTTTGATTGTTTTTACTGGCTTTCTGTAAAAAATAAGAGGTATGTTGGTGTCTCTTTGCACTTCTATTAGTTGTTTCACTTATTCTGGAACTGTGTTGGTAGGCATTAAAGATAGTGTGATGTTTTGTTTAAAAATTGACTGTTAATCATTACGCAATGGTGCTCTATGATGTTTTTTGTTGTTCTTTTTCTTTTTTTTTTTTTTTTTTTTTTTTTTTTTTTTTTTTTTTTTTTTAATGTTTTTGGCACAGGGTCTCACTATGCAGCTTAGACTCATAGTGGTCCTCTTGTTTGCAGCCTCCCCAACACTGGGCTCATAGGCGCATGGCACCACTGCCTGGACTGCTCCCTGACTTAGTGCGTGTGGGGACAGGGCCAGTGCAGCATGTGGTGCCAGTTTTTTTTTATTCTAAATTCTGCTTTTTTTGAGAGAGAGAGAGAGAGAGGGAGAGAGAGAGAGAGAGAGAGAGAGAGAGAGAGAGAGAGAGAGAGAGAGAGAGAGAGAGAGAGAGAGAGAGAGAGATACCAGGGATCAAACTTAGGACCTTGTGCTTGCCAGGCAGGTGCTTATGTTACTGAGCTAGATCATTGGCCCCCTTTTCTTGAAATTAAGGTAGCTAGTTCAGCTTTCTTTTGTCTGTTGTTAGTATGGTATATCTTTATCTTTCCTTTTTAGTCTGTCTTTACGTTTAAAGGGAGCTGCTTATAAACATATATGTGGATTTTCTTATTTCACTTTTTTGAGTTATATTGACTAACATGTTTCCTTTTTGATTTGTACATGTATGAAACAGCTGTATCCTTTTTTACCCCTGGTCATTTTCCTTGCCCTGCTCTCTTCCCCCATTTTGGGATGAGGTTTCAATTGTGCATAATACTGTATTTTGCTCATTTCTGTCCCCCCATTATCTGCCCTTGTGCCCTGAACCCTTCTTCTTACTCCTTTCCTCTGTTAGTAGTAGACTGCCTTCTACTTTCTTGTCACCTTTTTATATTCCACTGTTACGGTTTCTGTCTAATTGTCCCGCAAAGCCTCATGCAGTTATGTGGCAGACTTAAGAGTTTGAGATTAACTCATGATCCCTGGGATTATGGGTGTGTGTGCTGCTGGGGTTGTGGAGGTGAGCGCCACACCCAGGCTGGGGCGGTCAGCCTGAAGGCAACATAAGAGAGACAGACTTGCTGGCTGTTACCGTTGTTGTTGCTGCTACTTCTCCCTTTTGTTCTCTCTGCTCTTTGCCGCAGCCATGAAAGGTTACTCTCTGCCACTTGCCATTCTGCCTTGGAGCCAGCTGAGTACGGACTAGAAACCTCCAGTAATTGTGAACTAAAGAAACATTTCCTTCATTTTGTGTTTCGGGTACTTGCCCTAGAGAGTACCCTAGAGAGAACAGTAACTGAGCCATCCACATATTGAAGAGAATATACTGTATTTGTGTTTCTGAGTGGGCTTAATTTGCTTAACCTGGTGTCCAGATCATTTTTCGTACAAATGACAAAATGTTGTTCTTGAGGATGAATACTCATATTTTATATATGTGTGCATTACAGTTTCTTTATCCACTCATCCTTTGATGGGTCTCCGTGTCTTGGCTATTGTGAATTGTGCTGCAGTGAACGTGGTTATGTAGAGATACCTATGGATGTGTAGTGTACATATGGTGAAACTTTTGTAGCTTTCTATGGTGACCAGCAGCCCACTGTAGCACCATAGATTGGCTGCCACTACTTTATAGTATGCTGACTTTGTGTTGTCTTTATATCAGGGAATTGGTATAGCTGGATAAAATGATAATTCTATTTTTAATATTTTGAGAAACCTCCATACTGACTTCATGATAGCGTTACTAATTTATATTCCCACCAGTAGTGTAGTAAAGCTTCTTTTTCCTTCTCTTTAGTAGTATTTTTTGTTTTGTTTTGTTTTGGTTTAGTTTGGTTTTTATTTTTAGCTGGGAATTTGTTTGTTGTATGCTTAATGACTGGGATAAGGTACAATTCTTAAACCTCCACAACTGTGAGCTAGATATGAACTGTGAGCTAGATAAACCTTTCCTTCTTCATTTTGAGGGTCGAGTATTTGTCCCAGCACCAAGTAAAAAGTAACTAAGACAGTACCTGACCTCAGTCAGAATAAATACAAGTCATTAAGAATTGTAGATGGAACCGCAGTCCCTGCAGCCACCTAAGCTTTCTTAAGCAGGCGCTTTAGACCACTGAGTCATCCTGCAAGGCCCCACAAAAGCTTTTTTTTTTTAAAGATTTATTTATTTATTTATTTATTGTTTCACAACCTTTGCTTGTTTATTCACTCATTTTTATGGCCGGCTCAGCCCGCCCTGAGGGCAGGGCTGGCGCGGCATGTGGTGCCCGGGATCGAACCACGGTCCCTGAAGCCACCCAAGCTTTCCCAAGCAGGCGCTTTAGACCACTGAGCCATTCTGCCGGGCCCCACAAAAGCTTTTTCATAAGATGACTTCCTAGTTATTAGTTCTTTGTGATATTTCCTATGCACTCTCTTTGTTCATAACATCTTTATGTACTTGAAGAGTTCCATGTTCCAGAAGATTTTTTGTTTCTGTTTTAATGTTTAAATCTTAGATCTATTTTGATTTTAGATTGATGCATGGTGAGAGACATAGGTCTACTTTTAATCTTTGGCATGTGGAAACCAGTTTTCTACAACCATTAAAGAGACTACCTGTTTTTCTAGTGAAGGTGTTTGGCTCCTTTATGAAAGATAAGGTGTGTTTTGTAGTTGCGTTTGCATTTTGTAATCTGTTACACTGATCCTTCAGCTGTGATTTATCTATATTTATTTATTTTATTTATTTTTCTTTTCTTGTTTCAGAACTTTTGTTTGTTTATTTATTTTTATGGCCGGCTCAGCCTGCCCCGAGGGCAGGGCTGGCACAGCATATGGTGCCGGGGATCAAATCACAGTCCCTGCAGCCGTCTAAGCTTTCCTAAGCAGGTGCTTTAGACCACTGAGCCATCCTGCTGGGTCCCTATTTTTATTTTTTATTTTATTATTTTATTTTTTGCCATTGCCATGCTGATTATGTCATAGTTTCTTTGTAGTATAATTTCAAGGCTGGGATTGTGATGTCTTGCCCTGCCTTTGTTGCCTAGAATTATATTTGCTATTCTAAGTCTCTTGTTCCAAATGAATTTTAGGATTTTCTTTAGTTCTTTGAGGTATACTAATGGTATTTTGATTGGGATTGTATTAAATCTGTATGACAGTTTTGGGACTATGGCCATTTTCACTATATTGGTTCTTTCTAGTCAAGAACAAGGCTATTTGTCCCTTTTCTGATGTCCTCTTCAATCTTTCTTTTGAGAGTAGTGCAGTTTTCAATGTAAGGATATTTACGTTGTTGAGTTGTTTCTTAGGTATTGTAGTTTTGGGGGGATGTTATTGTGAAAGGTGTGTTTCTCTGGCTTCTCCCTCAGTAAGTTTATTTGTGTAAATGAATGCTGTTGATTTTTGAATATTAACTTTATATTCAGCTACACAAATGAATTTGGTTATTAAATCTAGAAGTCTCTAGGTGGAGTTTTTGGGGTCTTCTATGTAGAGTATCATGTCATCTGCAAATGATGATAATTTAATCTGTGTCTCATGTCTTCTATTCCATATTTGTTAGTCCTTTTTATTTCTTATCTAATTGCTATAGCTAATGTCTCCAGAACTGTAAGAATGGTATTAGTGGACATCTTGTCTTGTTTCTGCTTTTAGAGTTGAAGCTTTCCACTTTTGTCCATTTAGTATGATGTTGGTTGTTGATTTGTCATAGATGGCTTTTATCAGATTGAGATAAAGACAATTTAGTTGAATTTTGGTAGGGTTTTATCATGAATGGGCCCTGGATTTTGTCAAGTGCTTTTTCTTCATCTCTTGAGGTGATATGATTCTTGTACTTGGCTCTGTTTATATTATGTATTACCTTTATTGATTCGTATATATGGAACCGTCCTTGTGTCCCTGTGATAAATCTCTCTTGGTCATGGTGTACGATATTCTTGATGATTTACTGTATTTTATTTACCAGTATCTTACTGAGGATTTTTGTGATTACGTTCATCATGTAGAATGGCCTGTAGTGTTTTTTTTTTTTGTTGTTGTTGTTGTTTGTTTGTTTTGTTTCTGTCCTCTCTGGTTATGGTATGAGAATAATGTTTGCTTCTAGAAATGATTTGGGGAAGTATTGGTCAGGGTTTTACTTAGAGGAACAGAATAGATGTAAGGAATGGATATTAACACAAAATATACAATATATAAGGAATTATAAGATTGGCTTACACTAGTCAGCCACAGAGTCAGATGAGGAAATGTGCAGAGGGCATTTCCACACTCCGGACCGAAGAACTCAGTCCTGAGATCTGAACGTCACTGTAGCGCTCCATGTAAGTCTATCCGTAGGCTGATGTGTTAGCAATGGAAGACTGAAGTGTCTGTAATGGTTGCTGAAGAGTCTGTGACGGATGGCAAAGGATCCAAGCTGGAGACTGAAGAGTCTGCGCTGCAAGCCAGACGATGAAGTCCAGGATGAATGCAAAGACTGAAGCTTTGAGGAAGTGAAGTCTTAACTCTTTCTTCAGCCCTTTAAAAAGTCTCTTTGTGCTTAGTCATTCTGACGTGGGCCCATTGTGCCCTAGGGTGGAACCAATCATACCCCAGGATGGGCCCTTGTAGGGAGGAGCCAGTCATATCCTGCGCAGGCCCTGGTCATGCTCCAGGGAGGAACCAATTGTACTCCAGGGTGGGACTCCCACCAGTGGGCATCCGGGCCACTGAGCCATCCAGCCAAGTTGACACAAAGTATCAACCACTACAGGGAATATTGTTTCTCTTTGTAGCATTTGATCTCCTAAGTTTCTTGTGGAAGTGCAGCGAGATGACTCAGCAGTCTAAAGTGCCTGCTTAGGCAAGCTTAGGCAACTATAGGGACTGCAGTTGGATCCCTGGCACCATAGGCTGCACCAGCCGCTGCCCGCCCCTGCCTCCCCCTGCCTCCCTGCAGGCTGAGCTGGCCATAATATTAAATAAATAAATAAATATCTTGGTAGAATTCAGTAATGACTTGGTCAGAGTCTAGACTTCGCTTGTTTGTAGGTTTAAATTACATCTTCAATTTAATTGACTGATACTAGTTTATTTAGAATTTTTATATCTCTGATTCAGCATATGTATCTAGGAATCTGTCCATTTCTTTTGTGTTTTCCATCTTACTACAATATAGGTGTTTGAAATATTCTGGATTTCAACAGGATCTGTTAAGATTTCATTCTTAATTGTATGAATTTGATCCTTTTTTTATATAGATTGCCTAAGGGTTTGTCAATTTTATTTAATCTTTCGAACAATAGACTTGTCTGTTGATTGATTCTTTGTATTGATTTATTGATCTCTATTGCATTTATTTATTTATTTATTTATTTAGTCTCTTTTGAGACAGGGTCTCGGTATGCAGTTGAGGCTGGCCTTGAGCTCACTTTTGTAGCCCAGGCTGGTCTCGAACTTGCACCAGTCCTCCTGCCTCAGCCTCCCGAATGCTGGGATTACAGGTGTGAGCCGCCACGCCCGGCTTCTATTGCATTTATTTCTGTTCTAATCTATGTAATTTCTTCTCTTCTACGAATGTTGGGCTTGATTTAGTTTTGTTTTCTTAGAAGCCTGAGTTTCAACATTTGATGTTTATTTGAACTTGCTTTGTTTTTTTTTTTTTTTAATAATTTTTTTATTATTTTTTCTTGTTTCAGAACCTTTGTTTGTTTATTCACGTATTTTTATGGCTGGCTCAGCCCGCCCCAAGGGCAGGGCTGGCGCAGCATGTGGGGCCAGGGATTGAACCGCGGTCCCTGAAGCCACCCAGGCTTTCCCAAGCAGGCGCTTTAGACCACTGAGCCATCCCACCAGGCCCCTGCTTTGTTTTCTTGTTTGTTTATTTTTATGGCTGGTTCAGCCTGCCCTGAGGGCAGCGCTGGTGTAGCATGTGGTGCCGGGGATCGAACCGCGGTCCCTGCAGCCACCAAAGCTTTCCTTTGCAGGTGCTTTAAACTACAGAGCCATCCTGCCGGGCCCTTTGCGTTCTTTTCTTGATATGGGATTTCACTGCTATAAATTTCCTACTCAGGACTGCTTTCATTGTGTCCTTTAAGTTCTGGTATGTTGTGTCAGCATTATCAATCATTTAAACATAGAAACTGTCTAATTTCTTCTTTAATTTCATCTCTGACCCATTGGTTGTTTAACATTTTATTTTTTTTTAATTGATTTTTGTTTTTTTCTCGTTTCAGAACCTTTATTTGTTTATTCACTCATTTTTATGGCCGGCTCAGCCCGTCCCGAGGGCAAGGCTGGCACAGCATGTGGTGCCGGGGATCGAACCGCAGTCCCTGAAGCCGCCCAAGCTTTCCCAAGGAGGCGCTTTAGACGACTGAGCCATCCCGCCGGGCCCCCCCATTGGTTGTTTAGGAGGCTGTTGCTGAAATTCCATGTGTTTGTCATTGATTTACAGTTTTATTGCACTATGGTCTGATATATTTCATGGGATAATTTCATTTCCTTTACATGTACTGAAGAATAATATCCTATGTGCTTCTGAGATGAATGTGTGTTCTGATGTGTGGGAACATACTGAAGGTTTCTACTATGTATTCATTCAAATGTTTGGTTCACTTCTGCTATTTGTGTGTTTGTTTTTCATCTAATTGATCTGTTTGTGATCGTGAGGTGCTAGAGGCCTGTTAGAGTTGTATTAGTGTTTATGTAATTTTTCATGTCCATTAATACTTGTTTTATATAGTTGGGTTGCTGGTATTTGGTACATATATATTTATGATTGTTATTTACCTCTGGTTTCTTTTTCTTTACAAGACATACTGACCTTTGTCTCTTGTGATCAAACTTGGCTTTGAAGTTCACTTCATCAGTAAGCAGAATAGTCACTGTTGCTTTTTTACAGTTTCCTGTTGTGTGGAGTGCTGTGTTCCCCTTTTTGACTTAGTCTGTGAATTTCTATCTGAATTAAATGCGTTTTGCATATGCAGCATATTGTGGGATTTTGTTTCTTGATCCATTCTGGTAATCTGTTTCTTTTGCTTGGTAGATTAAACTATTGACATTGATAGTTAAAACTGATGTGTATTGACTTATCCTTGTCGTGTTATTTTCCTGTTCTTGTAATAGCCCCCCATTTAATTACTTGCCTTGGTTGGTGGATTCATTCTTCTGGGCTCCATAGAGTTGTAGTCCTTACTATCTCTTTCTAGTATGTCTTTCATAATCTTTTGGAGTGCTGTGACCATGAATTTCTTAAAGTGTTGTTTTTCATGGTAGTATCTCATTTCTCCATCAATTTTGAAAGACAGTTTTGCAGAGTACATCAATCTGGGTTGGAGGTTGTTTTCTTTTAGGGTTTCAAATACTTTAGGCTCTCCTTGACCTGAGAATTTGTGTTGAGAATTTAGCTTTGATTTGGATGGGCTTTCCTTTATAGGTAACTTTAAAAAAAAAAAAAAAAAAGAAAAAGAAACTCCAAGAGCTTGTAGTACTCTGTTTTTATGTTGAATTTCTGGATTCTTGACTATTGCATGATATGTACGCGTATGTATATGTTTGTTTGTTGGTTGGTCATGGCTTATTGGAGTTCCGTCTGCAGTCAAATTCTTATTCTCATACCAGGGAAGCTCTGCCATTTCTTCTATGAACAGGCTGTCTCATGTCATTGTTATACTGCCTTTTTCAGTGACTCCATCAGTCATTTGTATTCTTTGCACCTTATGTCAGCTGTTGCATTGAGATTTTGAACTCATGACCTTGCACTTACCAGTCAGGCACTTGTGCCATGAAGCTATCTCCCCAGTCCCTGGTCCCTTTCTGTTTTTAAGAAATCTTTATTTTCATGATTGTTAACTGTAGTACTATTTTTAAAATCTGATATTCTGTCCTCACATTGGCTCATTCTGCTGCATATGGTTTGTCTGGGATTTTTACTTACCTGGCTATGTTTGAATCTGTTGCATAGATTCCATCTCTTTCCTATATTGGGCTTTCATGGTTTCTATCATTTCCCCAAACTCCTCCATTTTTAAAAAATCTGTGTGTCCTCTGGAGTTACTATGTCTTTCATTATGGTCACCATGTGTAGTTATCTGAGGAATCAAATCTGATTATGTTTATATTCTCAGTATGTCTGAAGGGTGAATTTTCAGCCTTTTCAGTATGTGGTATGTATTTTCAATTCCTTTTTTTTTTGTCTTTTTGAGACAGGGTCTCGATATGCAGTGCAGGCTGGCCTTGGGCTCTTTTTTTTTTTTTTTTTTTTTTTTTTTTTTTTTTTTTTTTTTTTTTTTTTTTTTTTTTTTTTTTTTTTTTTTTTTTTTTTTTTTGTGGAACCAGGGTTCAAACTCATGACCTTGTGCTTGCTAGGCAGGTACTTGTGCCATGGAGCTATTTCCCCAGCCCCTTAAGCTCACTTTTGTAGCCCAGGCTGGTCTCGAACTTGCACCGATCCTCCTGTCAGCCTCCTGAGTGCCAGGATTACAGGCATGCGCCACCACACCCAGAGTTTTCCAATTCATATTTTTTAATTCTGGGGGCCCGGCAGGATGGCTCAGTGGTCTAAAGTGCCTGCTTAGGAAAGCTTAGGCGGCTGCAGGGACACGTGGTTCGATCCCCAGCACCACATGCTGCGCCAGCCCTGCCCTCAGGGCAGGCTGAGCTGGCCATAAATATAAATAAATAAACATTTTTTAATTCTGGAAGATTTTTAGCTAACTGATCTTCACAAATACTGTTGTGCTTCCTTATTTTTTATTGTATTTTTTTGTTTTATGTGCATTGATTATTTTCATTTCTTATAAGAATTGTATTCATTTAGCAATGTCATCTAATTATTAATTTTATTAGTTTTATAGTTTAAAATTTTGTCTGTAAGCTCATTTTGTGGGAAATTTTAATTGTTTTCATGTTCATTCTCTTTCTTATGACTTAACACTTTTGACCTCTTTGGCCCGCAATCTAGAACTAGTTCTGTATTAGTTTCTAAGTCCTTTAGGATGATGTGGGAAAATTAGTAGAGTCACTACTACATGCAGTAACTACTGCAGGTCCTAGGCAAGAGCTTTTCTCTCTTTCCTTTTCACTAGGCGTAGGCCACATTGTAAAACAAGCTCAGGTAGTAGCTCATCAGTGTTTTGTTATTTTTCTTTATAAAATCTTTATAAAGATGTTATTTTTCTTTAAGTGATAAGTGTGAGTAGTCTGTTTCCCCAAAGAGGCAAACCTCTGGCCTCAGAAAAGTGGGTCTTCTTCATACTCCAGCGTTTTGCTGGTGTGCTGCAGTACCCCCATTCACAACTTTGTGCATGTGATTGTTCTTCTCAGAGACAGTTTGGTTATGCCTTATGTCTTTGCAGTACGTATGTCATACTTGGTGTAAAATACAAACTCATGAACCTTCCTTAGCCACATCTAAATGTTACTTCTTTGTATTTTGTCACTCTCCTTCAGTACGTGCTTTTATTAGTAATATGCTCTTGTGAATTTGGCCATGAATTTTAATATTTAGTAGGGAAAATCTTGTTATTTTTCTTTTTATAAATACTGTATAAGAGAGAGATCTGGTGGCCCACACCTGTAATCCCAGTGTTCAAGAGGCTGATGCAGGAGGGTGGCTGCAAATTTAAGGTTCCGATGGGCTTCATAATGAGTTCAGAGCCAGCCTGGACCGCCCAGCGAGACCTAGCTCAAACTCGAAAGTTCTTCTTGATCATAATTCTGTATGCTAATATATGAACTTTAAAAACCACTGTAGCCAGACATGGTGGTACAAGTCTGTAATCTCAACACTTGGGAGGTGGAGGCAGGAGGATTGCCATGAGTTTGAGGCTAGCCTGGGCTACAGTAAATGAGTTCAGTGTTACTGTGCACTACCTAGTGAGACCCTATCTCTGGAAAAACCAAACACACACACACTTTTATCCAGTTTAATAAGCTGGATTTAAAATGTATTAGATGTAAATATTCCTTTTAGAAACATGGCGATTTTTTACTTATCAAATTATCCAGATGCATACATTTACTTAGAGCTTTTTACTATATTGTTTTTGAGCTTTAGTTGAGAACTTCATTCTTATTTTATGATTTCTGTAGTTGCTATGACTCTTTCTCACACACTACTTCCTTTTTCTAACTGCGTATTACTAGAAATTAAATTATCCAAATATTTTTCCAAAATACCTAATTAATTCTGAAAGCTTTTGTTAGGTTCTGTGGTTTTCTTTGTGTATAATCACACTAACTACAAATTAAGGTAATTTTTGTTCTGTAATGTTTACATTGGTTGTTTATTCTCTGAAAACTAAACTGTTTAATATCTTTGTCTTTAACAAACATGGCATTGTTTCACTTGCTTGCTGTGCATACAAGTGTGTTATATCTTACTAATTTCCTTTTATTACACTGGAGATTTTGTGAGGCGTGGCAGCTGGTCTTTATCAGATACCTTTTTTTTTTTTTTTAGAATTTTTAAATTTTATTTATTTATTTTTCTTGTTTCAGAACTTTTGTTTGTTTATTTATTTTTATGGCCAGCGTAGCCTGCCCTGAGGGCAGGGCTGGCGCAGCATGTGGTGCCGGGGATGGAACTGCAGTCCCTGCAGCCATCCAAGCTTTCCTAAGCAGGTGCTTTAGACCACTGAGCCATCCTGGCGGGCCCCTATCAGATACCGTTTCAAATATTGGTCCAATCATGATGCCTTAAAGTTTCCTTTTTTTTTTTTTTTTTTAAAGTGGCCAGGTATTCATCGAGTCCCTCAGTTGTCTAGATGAGTCAGAAGTGATCTTCCTGCTTCAGCCTCTCTGAGTGCGTGGATTAGGAGTATGCCACCATGCTGTTTAATTGTATAAACTTAGAAATTAGTCTCTTATTTAGCTAGATTTTGCGGATTGTAGCAAACCATAATGTATATGTCCTAAACAGAATTTTTAGTGTAATTTTGACTACGTCAGATGTTTTTTCTTTTTTCCTGTTTCAGAACGTTTGTTTGTTTATTTTTTTTATGGCTGGCTCAGCCTGCCCTGAGGGCAGGGCTGGCGCAGCATGTGGTGCTGGGGATCGAACCGCGGTCCCTGCAGCTGCCTAAGCTTTCCTAAGCAGGCGCTTTAGACCACTGAGCCATCCTACCAGGCCCCCTTCAGATGTTTTTGAAATGCCATTCTTTTCAAATATTAACACTTGTTCCCTTTTTGGTGGTATTTGCACTTTCACTCTGTCCTTTTGAAAGCATATTTGTCTTTAACATTTCATTTTCTTTTTTAACACAAATTCCTCCATATGGTTTTTGAGAAGTTGTAGAAAACACTAGTAAAGGTAGACAAATATTTAACAATTTATAAGACCTTAAATAAACTCCTATAAGCATTACTAATATTTTGGATGTGTTCATGAGTGATTATTAAAGTTCACTTTGAATTTTATTTATTTATTTATTTTTTCTTGTTTCAGAACTCTTTGTTTATTTATTTTAATGGCCCGCTCAGCCTGCCCTCAGGGCAGGGCTGACACAGCATGTGGTGCCAGTGATCGAACCGGGGTCCCTGCAGCTGCCTAAGCTTTCCTAAGCAGGCGCTTTAGACCACTGAGCCATCCTGCCGGGCCCCAAGGAGTTCACTTTGAATCTAGGTCTTATTATTGCTAATAAACATTGTACTTTGCTGCCATGTAATTTTGTTTTGTTTTGTTTTTTGCCATACTGAGTATCAAAGTCAGAATTGCTATACTACTGACCAACATCCCTATCTCCTTTTATTTTCTTATTTTGAGACAGAGTTTCACTAGGGTTTCCAGGCTGGACTTGAGCTGTGACCCTCCTGTCTCGTCCTCTCACAGTGTTGGTATTACAGACATGTGCCACTGTGCCAAGTTCATAATAGCATTTTGGTAATAATTCCAAGACTTTCAACCTGGACTTGGTTCTGATAATATTTGAGTGTGTTTGATAATTTACATGTTCATGACTATAATAAACTGCATTTTTCCTTTTTCCCCTCCAACAGTTACATGGGAATTGGTCTTTCTGCTCAAGGTGTGAACATGAATAGACTACCAGGTACACTTGTAATTGAATTCTAGTATTACACTCTGACTGCTAGCTCTTTCTGGTTAAAATTTTCAAGTAATAAGACTGAACAGTTAATAACACTGATTTCCCGTGTTTTGGGAGTACTTTGTCTTTTGTTTTTGTGATGCTCAAGATAGGAAGCTGAGAACCTTGAGCCCAGTGGGTAAGTGCCCTGCCGCTTAGCTGAGCCCCTAGTCCTTGGTTTGCTGTATTTTTAATCAACTGTGTATAAATTCCAAGTGACACACATAGCAGCAGCGTTAAATATTTTAACGTGATTGGTTCTCATTGCTGCCTGTCACACCTGGACTTGTAGCCCATCCTCGGTTTATATTGGGAGCTGCAGGCTTATATTAAAAGTGGGCTCAGGAAGGTTCGGGTACAGTGCAGAACTGTCTCTTAGTACCACTTAGCAAAGGGAGTGGTAATTTTTAATTTTTATTTTTTGTTTTCTGCTGTTGTTAAAAATTAATTGTAGGTGGAAATCTGTTTTGCATTAATCTTTGCATATGGCTATGTTGTTTCTTCAAAAGCAAAAAATATTCATTATAGGCAGAAAAACATGCATGGAAACAGGTCTTACTGTGGATATTGCATTTGTTTTCAATATTAGTCCCTTTGTTTAATACTTGTTTTAGTATTCTGTATGGTGAATTTATTTTTCTTAACATTGTAAACAGTATTTTAATATAGAAATCTCAGTGTAATTTTTGAGAATATAAATTCTGTCATGTTATTTGTTGTACTATTTTGCCTCAAGATCTTAAGTCAATAAATACGGTGTTGAGGAGTCTCACTTCTCATTGTAAATATACCGAACTTTTCTCTTTAGGTTGGGATAAACATTCATATGGTTACCATGGGGATGATGGACATTCATTTTGTTCTTCTGGAACTGGACAACCTTATGGACCAACTTTTACAACTGGTGATGTCATTGGCTGTTGTGTTAACCTTATCAACAATACCTGCTTTTACACCAAGAATGGACATAGTTTAGGTACAGAAATAATGCATTGCATGCAGAATAACCAGATGTTGTAATTATTGTACTTCTCACATGGTTTTTGTGTTTGTTAGATGATTTTCCTTTATAGATGGATGTCTCTGGACATAGTTTCTTTTCTTTAAATGGAAGTTGAGGAAATAGTAAAAGTTTGTGTTCTGGTATAGAAGTAAGAGTTTTACTTGAATAAGACCTTTCACATTATGATCCAGTTGCCTTCATCACAGGTAATACAGAGAAAGAGCTGTCACTTCTTAAGGTAATGTGGGAACCATTTCAAAGTGGCGGACAGCTGGGTGCTTCAAGTAAATGGAGGGCAGTGACACAGTCGAGGTCAGACCTCCTGACAAAGATTGCTCAAGGGCGATGACTGCAGCATGGTTCTGCAGAGGGCACAGAAGCCTAACAGTTAGGTGGCTAATAAAAAACATACAGGTTAATGAAAATTTTAAGAAACCCATATATTGAAAGACTACTAAGAAATCAGGATTTTTATTTCACTGAACATGTCTGTACTCATTAATAATGTTTCAAATTTAAAATTGTGTGTGGTTGCTATATTCCTTTTTCTTAGCAGGTCTTTTCCCCTTTTATTTAGAGTTAAATACAAAGAATAGTAAGACTAATCCTTTAGAAAAATACATGTCATAGTCCTTGTGCACTTGGCAAAATCATTGACTCAACGGTATTCCTAATGGAGCAAAGTGAAAGAAGGCAAAAAACTAACCTCAGGAGGCAGCAGCTTTGCTTATGAATAGCGTTTCGAAAGTTATTCTACAGGTAGTCTGTTTATACACGAAGTAGATGTATTTTAAACCCAAAAGTTATTTTTCTTTTTCTTTTTTGTCTTTTTGAGACAGAGTCTCACTATGCAGTTGAGGCTGGCCTTGAGCTCACTTTTGTAGCCCAGGCTGGTCTCGAACTCGCACCAATCCTTCTGCCTCAGCCTCCCGAGTGCTGGGATTACAGGCGTGAGCCACCACGCCCGGCTACCAAAAGTTATTTTTCATAGTTGAGAGTTCTAAATTCCTGGTTCAGCTGACAGCAGTCATTAATTTTTTTTTTTTTTTTTTTTTTTTTAGTGTTGTAACATAATCCTTACATGAAATTAACTTTTTAATATTTATATTCAGCTTAACATTTTTACTACTGATTACTTCTATTAATAGTTCTATAGTTCTATATTATAAAGGTTGTTTCAGTTTTCCAAAAGTTCCCTGTGTTCTCAATAGTCAGGTAACGGGGCCAGGCGGGATGGCTCAACAGTCTAAAGTGCCTGCTTGGGAAAGCTTGGGCGGCTTCAGGGACCGCGGTTCGATTCCGGCACCACATGCTGCACCAGCCCTGCCCTCGGGGCGGGCTGAGCTGGCCAGAAAAATGAGTGAATAAGCAACCAAAGGTTCTGAAACAAGAAAAAAAAAAAAAAAATCAATAGTCAGGTAACATTAAATCTTCTAGGCAGTTTCTATGTCATAATAGTTAACTGAGTTAGTTGGTTTGGCTGATGAATGTGTTTAAGATGTTAAACTAAGAAAGAAGTCTGCTTTTTTAGGTATGACTTAATGGCTGGCTCATAAATGATGAACAAGATGCTTTTCAGAAAATTGCAATGAGTCATTTTAACACTTTTTAAGCTTTCTAGAGAAAAAAATATTTTGGGAGATGGGGACATTAAAGGTGAAATGATTTAAAAAATTTTTTTTTTTATCACAAACATTTAAATTGTTTTCATTGACTATGAAAGCTATTTTAAAAATCAGGTGCTTCTTAAGAAAAGATACTTAATGGTAGAATTGCATTCTAAGAACAGTAATACCTCAGTTGAAGAACACTTTTGCTTGGAAACTGTTTTGTTTTGTTTTAAATAATTTTTTATTTTATTTATTCATTTTTTTCTTGTTTCAGAACCTTTATTTGTTTATTTACTCATTTTTAGGGCCGGCTCAGCCTGCCCCGAGGGCAGGGCTGGTGCAGCATGTGGTGCTGGGGATCGAACCACGGTCCCTGAAGCCACCCAAGCTTTCCCAAGCAGGCTCTTTAGACCACTGAGCCATCCCGCCGGGCCCCGGAAACAGTTTGTTTTGAAAACAAAAGTGCTCAGCAGAATTTTGCTTCAGTTCACAAACTCCATGGCGGGTGACAAACATGGCCAATGCCATCTTCCCCACATAAACATAGCAGTATTCCCAAAATTATAAAATAAGTTTGCAAATCGTGTACCACTGCAAGTTTGAAATGTTTAATGTTATTTGCTCTTAATTTTAATAAATAGCAAGCACATGGAGAGCTAGTATAAGGTTGATTGGTGAGTTCTGTAATAAATGAACTGAATCCTGGTTTATATTGTATGGCCCTTATGCAGTTTATGTAACAGTGGTCTGCTGCAGGTTTGTAAGTTTGTAAAATAAGGTACCTATAATACTTAGCACATTATAATTATTAGAGTCAACTAAGATGCTACCTTGGGAATTTTTAGGTAGTTGCCTTGCACATAGTGCTTAGTGATGCTTTTTTGTGTTAAGCTCTAGGCAAGATGCCGGGGCTACAGTGATGACATGTTGGTGTGGAGAAATTGTCTTCTAGAACAAGGGTTTTCTCTAAGCCAAAGTGGCCTCTTGACTGTCTTAAAATATTCTTTGAGGGGCCCGGCAGGAGGCTCAGTGGTCTAAAGCGCCTGCTTAGGAAAGCTTGGGCGCCTGCAGGGACCGCGGTTCGATCCCTGGCACACCACATGCTGCGCCAGCCCAGCCCTCAGGGCAGGCTGAGCTGGCTATAAGAATAAAACAACAACAAAGAAAAGCCAAAAGAAAATTTAAAAAAATAGTCTTTGAAACACAGCCACATCCATTCATGTATGTCTTGTCTGTGGCTACTTTGCTCTTACAGTGGCAGAGTTGAGTAGCGGTGACAAAGACCACCTGGTTTGGAAAGCAGAAAATACTGACTTTTGGGCCTTTTGCAGGAAAGGTTTACCTACTTTTGGTTTAGATTTTAGCCTCTGAAAGATAAAATGCTCTTCAGTCCCTCATAATTCCTAAAGGAATAATTTCTACCCTAGAGCAGTACATCTTTAATCTCTGTCTTGTGCAAATCTCATTCACAGAGTAAACATTTTGTTTACCATGCAAAGGGAAATTGAAAGGTTTTATTGGAGAACCATTGTGGTACATATATTAACTTAATTTGCTTTTTGAAACTTCATTGAATATCATCAGTTGAAGATCACATGTAAATAGCTTTTTGACAAATCAGGAAATTATGAAAATAGAAGATTGTTTTGTGTGTAAAATTTAAATAGTGCTAATGTGTTAAAGTTACATCTTTTTATGGCCTGAACCATGTAGGTTATGTTTGGCAGTATATCAAAATGTATAATCATGAATTAGTTAGGGTCTTAAAAACTGGAGTTATTGGCAAAGGGAAAGTTACAGTAATTGCTGACAGGATTTTTTGCTAAAATAATGAATGTAGAAAGTTTTGTTACAGATATGTATGAGAAAAGCTATAGATTAGGTTATATTATCAAACTGGTAGAAATTGTATGCAACCATTTTTGTTACAATATTTTTGTTTTCTGAAAATTTATAATAAATTTTTACATTTGGCTCACAGTTACTTTTTTTTTTTTCAGTTACTTTAAATGAAAATAAATGTAATCAGAATATTTTACATGGGATAAAAACAACTCCAGCTTTGTGCTGTTGTTGACAAACAGACATGAATTTACTAGTTTTTAAGTCATAAAATCAGGGCTTTTCTAACTATAAAATATTTTTATATTTT
>PVJA010015074.1:11158-27980 GCA_004027025.1 Myocastor coypus | reverse complement strand
AATGCTTGGGACCAGAATTGTTCATTTTGAATTTTTTTGGGTTGGAATGCTTGTAGAAGTATGCAGTACCTTGCAGATGAGACCCAGCTTAAGGACAGAATTCATTCACATTTTGTGCACACTGTATACCAGTCTGAAGGACATGCTGTGTGATATTTTTAGTGCACTCATATTTTGATCCTGGGTCAGTGCCTGAGTTCCAGTGGGAAGGTTTACACCTGTCACATAATTTTGCTATTCAAAATATTTTGAGTTTGGAGCATTTTAACTTCGTTGTTTTACAAAGGTGAGTCAGGAAGTTTGTGTTTGGTTTCTGTTTTTTGTATTGGCACAGCACAATTATAGAGTTTTCAGGTGTGAAGAGACCTTAAAAATGACTTAACACAAATGGCCTGGGTTTTCCTTGTTTGTTTGTTTGTTTGTTTTTGTTTATAGCTGGTAATCAAGAACGTAGATTGGTGGTGCTGGTGCTAGGGTGGCTTGTTGTTTTTTCTGTGTGTATGTTTAGACTGGAAGAATTGAGGCTAACTGCCTCACCTGGATCATCCCTCTCTCACTGTTCTAGCACTTCATCTTTTTAAATATATCAAATATTATAGAAATACTTGGCTTATTACTTTCAGCTAAGTAACATTCATTGAATACTTGGAAAGAGATCATTAAATTGGGGGCTGGGCATGGTGACGCAGGCCTATAATCCCAGCATTCAGGAGGATGAGGCAGGATGATTGCTGGGAGCTTGAAGCCAGTCTGCATTACAAAGTGAGTTCAAAGCTAACCCAGACTGCATAGTGAAACCCTGTCTCAAAAAATACCCCCCCCAACAAATTAATAACAACCAAAAACAAAACAAAAATGCTCAACTTGGATGCCAATAGAATTATTCCAGTGACATTGCCATTGTTAAAGTTGTATTTGGTATATGACTGTTGAAATTGCTATGAAGAGCATTGAAATTACCAATTATGAAAGCTCTTATTTTTTGAATGAGATTTTTTTTTTCCCATACAGTAATCAAAAATTTCAAGAAATACTTCAAGTGCTAAACTTTGTTTTGTTTACCTTCTATGACAGAAATTCTTGCCCTTCAACATGGAGTTATTTAAAAGCTAAATCTAGTGCTCGCTTTGGCAGCACATACACTAAAGCTAAATCTGGATGAGTATCTAGACTGCTGGAGAAGGCAGTTGGAGAATAAAAAGTGTAATGCGACTGTTTTGCAGTCATTTTTTTTGTGTTTACTAATACAGTTTTGAAGATATTTCAAAAGCCATTTTGGAAATCCTAGAGGTAATAGCGGTGTCGCAGAAATAAAATCTGTGTGTGACCAACAAGATTGAATATCTTTTGTGGCACAGGATTCACCTAGCCATATGTAGCGTTACTGAGAAAATTAGTTCTGTTCTCATATAGTTTAATTTTTTTCCCATTCTCTCCCTTTTGCATTAGAAATTCAGCTTGTCACTCTAGTTTGCCTTTTAAAAAATAGCTTCTAATGCCACTTTTTTTTTTTTTTTTTAAAGGTATTGCTTTCACCGATCTACCGGTAAGTCATAATTTGTTAAAAGCAGTTTTGCATTTTCAGTGAAAGAAACTGTAAAGAAACTAAAACTAGGCATGTTTATAACAGTCATATTGATACTAAATTTAAATGCCACACATAGAATAGAGATCCTTTCTGTAGTTGTTCTGGTAATGGAACTTTACAAATTGAGCCCAAAATTGTATTGGATCTTGCTGTACAAAATAATACAAACCAGAACTGATAACTTAAAATACACTTTTTGTGGTATCAGATTGAACCTGAGCCACACACCTGGTAGGTAAGCACGTGTTCTATCACTAAACTACACTGCTAGGCCCCAGATACACATTATATTGTCACTGTACATTCATTTGAAATATGTTTCTTTGATTATCTTTGCACTTTTCAGGAAAGGGCTGTTCAACAATCAGTCATGTATTTGCCCAACATGGATTAAAGCCCGCCGCACCATAGGTGTAGAGACACATCATCTGACAAATAACGCATCATAAAGCTTTCTGTTCTTTTGGAGTTTACAGCAGTCAAACAGGAAGTTAGAGAATAAGAGTACATGAAAAAGAAGTAAACTATAACATGGTAAAAGGTTTCAAGTATTTTGTGAAGAAAAAAAAAATGGAGCATGGGAACAAAGAATATGACATTGTAGCAGGTGCTTTGCTCAGTGTGTGAGCTGAGTGTAGTTTTGAAAGAGGGAGGAAGCTAGCCAGATGTTTATGTAGAGCAAGAATGTTCAAGCAGATGGAAGAAAGGAAAGGCAGATTATATAAAGAATAATACGAAGTTTGTGGCAGTGGGGAGTGGGAAGGCAGAACATGTGTAGTAGGGATGAGTGGGAGATTGTAGATCACGATGGGATCATGTGCAGCAGGTCATGTAGACCCCTTACGCCACTGAAAGAACTTGAATGTTTATTCAGAGTGGAAAGCCAACATCAAAGAGCTTTAGTTATTAGGATAAAACTTTAGTAGTTAAAGGATCATTTTGATGGCTAGGTTGAGAGACTAGGGAGAAAGTAAGGTAGAAGCAAGAAAACTTGTGAAGAGCTTTTTGCAGAAATTTACATCAAGGATAAAGGTGACTATGAACAGTGGCAGTTTGATTCTAAAGTTGATGATTGTGGTTTTTCTACATGATCTTACTATCTTTACCATCAGGAACATTTCTTAAGAGTTCTCGTCGGGAGCCAGCGAGATAGCTCAGTGTCTGAAGCACCTGCTTAGGCAAGCTTAGGCAACTGCAGAGACCACAGTTTGATCCCTGGCACCACATGCTGTGCCAGCCCCACCCCCAGAGCAGGCCATAACATAAATAAAGTTTAAAAAAATAATAAAAATAAAAGCCTTAAAAAAAAAAAAAAAAGTTCTCCTTTATGTTTCTGGGATCCTTTTCCACTCTGTTGATTGCATTGTGCACACTTTGATGCTGTCAAGACAGATGGTAAAAATAATGAAAGGGTTTTTTGGTTTTTTTAAATAATAAGACTGCAGTATTCCTTTTTCAGTTGGTCTTAAGTGGCTTATTGACTAAAATGTCTTGGAGGTTATAGTTATGCAGCTCCTTCATAAGAAAACAATAATAAGGGCTGGGGAGATAGCTCAATAGAATAAGTGCTTGTCTGGCAAGTGCAAGATCCTGAATTCAATCCCCAGTACCTCCGAGAGACAGACAGAGAGAGAGAGAGAGAGAGAGAGAGAGAGAGAGAGAGAGAGAAACACAACAATAAAAGTAAGTTCCAGAATTTTACAATGAGCTCATTTAGTCCTGTACAGGCGGTGATGTTGGTTTCAGGGCAGCTGTCTGGCCAACTAGGCATAGACATGTGGCACCACTGATTGCATTCTCATGTCAGAGATGACTTGAGAAATGTGGGCAGCTCAGGCGGAGAATAGGTAGCGAAAGCTTTATATAGAGGTTAATGCCAGGAAGTCAAGGAAAGTTAGGAGTATGCAGATGAAGCATGCTCACCAACAAGCATTATTTAATGGTGAAACAAGTGTTCACCTTTGGAAGAGAATACATCATTAGGATTTCATCTTACACTATATATTAAAGTGTGGTCTACCTAGATTAATGAGTGAAAAATAAATATTCCTTTAAAAATCCAGCTGATAAACAAGAAAACTTGCTAATCAGTTAGATGTAAAAATGCCAAGAAGAGGACATGACTTGAAGATGGTCAGTCAGGAAAGAATGGAGTTATGAAAGACATGGAACATGGAGGGAAGGTCAGGTACCGATACACGGAAAGCTTTAGATAGATGGAGCAGTTTTTTTATTGTATTGGGGATCAAGTCTAGGCCCTTGAGCTGCACACTCCAGCCCTTGTGCTTGTTTGTTTCAGCATGCAAAAGCATATTAATACTAGTTACTGGCAAGCAACAAGTAGTACAGATGCTGCAGTACTCATTCCTGTAGCTAGTGGTGAAATGGCCCATTCTGTGGTGCCCGGCATCTTTGGCTGGCACCCTATTTGTCTGTGGTGAGTTGCCTGGTGGGCGGCCCAGAGGTCCTGGGGTGGTAGTGGTTTCCACTGTTTTCACATCTGGCTGTGCAATGGAGGAAAACTTCACAAGGGCTAGAGCCTTTCTGTCTGTGGCTGGAAGAGATCTCAGAGTTTCTTTGAGGACTAGGACACCCAGCCAAGTGCAGCCAGGACTTACTGCTGTTTGCCCTACATGGCCCTGACTGGTTCTGCTGTGTGGAGCCAGAGCCCACCTTTCTCTAGTTCCATCACCTCTCCCTGTGTTTGCTCTCAGGCAAGGCTGGCCTGAAGGGCTTGCTGCCAGTGCCTGGGCCACCCACTGCTGTCTCCTGGCTGGGCTGCGATGACTGCCTGCCCATCACCAACATGACCCATTCTGGCAGAGCTGCCTTGGAATCTACAAGGGCAGTCGGCCAGCCCACAGTAGGACTTACATGGTCACTCAGCCACCTTCACCTGATGTGCTCCCCCAGTTCTGCCAAGTGCCAACCACTTGTTTTTGTTTTGCAAGTGATAGAATCTTGCTGTTTTGTCAAAATTACTCCCAACTCCTGAGATTATGTGGTTCCCATCAATGCCAGGCTATGTGCCTGGCTTACATAGAACAAGTTTTGAGGAGGAATCAGGGTTGCATAAGTTGAAACTCAAGTTAAACACAGTTAGATATGCAAGAGAATTATCTGAGCTGGTGATAAAAATTTGGAAGCCATTGGACTTAGCTGTTACAGTCTCAGAACTGCTTGAGATCAAGAAGGGAGGTATTTATAGGCACAGAAGAGAAATAGGCCAAGGATTCATTTCTGGCACATGCTAAATTTAGGAGAAGAGGAGCCAGCTAAGAAATGCAGAAGCCTCTAGAGAAGTACAGAAGACCACCAGAAATGGATCCTGAAAGCCAAACGAAGAAATACATGAAAGGAGGAGTGCTCAGAGGCATCCCATGCCGGTGATCCATCATTTAAGATAAGGACTAAGTTAACAATTACATTCAATGGAAAGGCGGTCACTGCTGAAATTGACAAGGATGTTTCAGTCTAACAGAAAAATCCTATTTGGAATGGATTTAAGAGCGCACGCCTGTAATCCCAGCATTTGGGAGGCTGAGGCAGGAGGATCAGTGCAAGTTCGAGACAAGCCTGGGCTACAGAAGGGAGGTCAAGGCCAGCCTGAACTGCATAGCAAGACCCTGTCTCAAAAAGAAAAAAAAAAGTAAAATTATAGATTCTGGACAACTTTGGAGGATTTTGACTAAAATGATGCCAAAAGTCAAAATGGGGTATTTGGCAATGGTAGCAATGGAGTGAGAAGCAAAAAATTTGAAGGTACAGTTATTGGCTGGGAATATAGCTCAGCAGTGTAAGCACCTACCTGGCAAGTACAAGGTTCAGAGTTCAATCCCTAGTACTGAAAACAAACAAAAAGACTTCAGAATCCACTCTGCCTGAGTTTGAGTCATACATCTGCCATTTTCTGGCTTTGTAAGCTTGGGCAAGTTAGTTATCCTCTCTGCTCTAGTCACTTAATCTCTAAAATGAAATAAGAATAAAGTTACAGTTATTAGGCTATTTTTTGATAAATGATTCACTAGGAAGCAAAAATGTTGGTGTAGTATATAGAGAAGAAAAGTCCCATAGTGGAAGGGATGGTCTTTTGAGTAGAGCACGTGCATGACAGCTAGCTGGGCAGAGTGTATAGATGCACATTCTAGTAGGTAGTTGGTGGGACCTTAATTGGCACAGAGGTTTTGGTAAAAAGACCCTTAAAGTTCACATAATGTTGGGTAACTGATTTAATTCCCGTTGTCTCTTCTCTTTGTGGCACTAAGTATGTCAAACTAGTTTTCCAGAATGAGCCACATTGCTGTGATCTTTCATTTTTTGTTAGTGACATAGTGATTTTTTGGAAAAAGAATTCATTGCTTGTAAACGTGGATTATTTTTGTGCTACCTTTGAATCTCCAGCTGTGCTTTCCCCCTTGTTTTTAGATAATAAACCATTGGTGATAGATACATAGCTTTTTTACTGTATGCCTAGTTGAGTGGTTATTATGGTGGTTGTTGCAGGTTTTCTTTTTATAGTGTGTCTGACTTTCTTTTACAAAAAAATCTTCTGGAATTCCCATAATATATCTCTGTAGCTGAAAAAAAGGGAAAAATTAGTCTTTTTGTTTAAGGAAATCACCAAGAAAGTGTTCATATGTTCCGTTTGCCACTAGCTACTTGCAAAATTGAGTCCTGGGAGGATATATTTATAGAAAAAGTCACTTAAGAGTACACTGCACTGGTCAAGGATTCTAGTGCTTATACAGTTTTGAAAACCTTAGATCTTTTTGAAAATAGGTTTTTCCCCCATTTTACCTCAATGGTTTGAAAAAAGTCCTTTAAGTGTAAACTGATTCGTTCCTTTTGTTGTAGTTGTCTATTCTCATGTAGCATGATACCACCTTCTAGTTCTGGAGGCTGACATGAAATCTTACAAAAATCAAATTTGCTTTGTTTTTTATTAGAAAAAATAGTATATCAGAACTGCTGTTAAATAGGAGTTTTATTATGTGCATTTAGCTCTGGAAAATATTTTAGTATCTGCCTTACAAGTTAGAAAGAAATAAGATCTGTTTTCTATTTTTATAAATTAAAGACTTTGTTCTAATTCTACATAGGCAGGAATTTTTTTAAAAATTTATTTATTTATTTATTTTTTAATTTTTTATTGTATTTATTTTTTTTCTTGTTTCAGAATCTATTTGTTTATTCACTCAGTTTTATGGCTGGCTAAGCCCGCCCCGAGGGCAGGGCTGGTGCAGCATGTGGTGCCAGGGATTGAACTGCGGTCCCTGAAGCCGCCCAAGCTTTCCCAAGCAAGTGCTTTAGACCACTGAGCCATCCCACCGGGCCCCAGGAATTTCTTTTTAATTACAGCAAAAACGTTATCTATGTGTAGCCAAGATTAGTGGTTGCCAAAGGGGGTTAGGGGTTAGGGCAGTGGGAAGTGGGCACTACTGAGCATGGCTGTTTCTTCCTTTGCTTCACTTTCCTCTTCACCCCTGCCATCTGTGTCTGTCTCTGTGCCTATCTATGTCTTTCTATCTGTCTTTATACTTCACTTTTCTTCGCTGGAAACGGAAGCCAGGGCCTTGAACATGTTAGGCAAGCAATAAAAATTAGATATCATGGTTACATGGTTTTTGTTTTTATCACTTCAAAAAGTTTGTGGGTGTTGGGTTATTACATCCCAGCAACAAGAAAGTAATGAAGACATTATTTGGATTTTTTTTGTATTATTATTATTTTTTTAATTTTATTTTTTTCTTGTTTCAGAATTTTTGTTTGCTTATTTATTTTTATGGCTGGCTCATCCTGCCCTGAGGGCAGGGCTGGCGCAGCATGTGGTGCTGGGGATCAAACTGCGGTCCCTGAAGCCGCCCAAGCTTTCCTAAGCAGGCACTTTAGACCACTGAGCCATCCTGCTGGGCCCCTTTTTTGGTATTATTTTGGCTGAAATAATACTACAGGATATACATTTTGTTATCCATGTGTTTTTCTGTAGCAGCTAATCCTTATAAGTAAAATTGTTTTGTCAATTTTAAGATTTTCTATATTTCATTCTTTTTAAACTAAGTTTATTTTTTTATTACTTTTAATAAGAAATAACAATGTATAACAGTATGACAGTTTCAAAACATGTTAGTAAATTTCAATATTTGATACGCATATTGTCATCCTTTTATATGGAGCACAAGGTGTAGATGTTATAATTTTTCAAATCATTATTGGTACAACAAAATTTCTTCTCATTGAACTAAGAGAAAGTAGTTGTATACATAATCCAATGTTTGATAATTGCAGTAGGTTATTGGTAAAATTGGCAATGTTGGAAGCTGTTGATTTAAGCCTTTTACAGCTCAGCATTCTAATCTAGCTTTACGTTTTATGCCTTGTGGTTAAACTTTTCTGCTGGGTGGTTAAGGGCAAGTTTAAGCAGGACCTATATAGTAAAACATGTAACTTTTGTATCTCTCAAGGTCAGTCAGATCCCATAGGATTTACTTTGGGACCATGTACAGTGCTTTGTGGAACTGCTGTCAGTGTCAGCCATCTGGATGAGTCACGGCCATTGCTTGACCAGTTTGCTCTCTATGAAAGCCTGAGAGAATGTTTTCTCTCTAGGTGACTCTCCTTTGGCATACTGTATATTTTCAATCCTTTTTCTCTGTAAGCCCCATATCTCCTTGAACAGAAAATTTGGGAAACTACTGACTTACAGGATGTTATAGCACAGGTTCTCTTATGTCCTGAGTCCTTACTGACCTTGAAGGGCTAGGGCCAAAACACTGGATATCCATGTAACCCTTTTTTTTTCCTCTTAATTTTTGGTCTGTAAACTTATATTCTTTTTAAAAAATTTTTATTTATTTATTATTTTTTCTTGTTTCAGAACTTTTGTTTATTTATTTATTTTTATGGTCGGCTCAGCCTGCCGTGAGGGCAGGGCTGGCGAAGCATGTGGTGCCGGGGATTGAACTGCGGTCCCTGCAGCCACCCGATCTTTCCTAAGCAGGAGCTTTAGACCACTGAGCCATCCTGCCAGGCCCCCGTAAACTTATATTCTTAACCCTCCAGAAAAAAAGCTTAGTGATACTATTACTCCATAACATAGGTACTTGAGCATGACATTACTGTCTTTCTAAGTATCAGCTATCTTAGGCTTAACTTGGAATTGGTATTTTCTATCAGTCACTTATATTCTAATAAATCTCTATAGAATGTGATAAAAGTAGTTACACATTTTTTTAAATTTTTATTTATTTATTTATTTATTTATTTATTTATTTATTTATTTATTTATTTATTTTTCTTGTTTCAGAACCTTTGCTTGTTTAGTCACTCATTTTTTTATGGCTGTCTCAGTCTGCCTCGAGGGCAGCATGTGGTGCTGGGGATCAAACCACGGTACCTGAAGCCGCCCAAGCTCCCAAGAAGGCGCTTTAGAGCGCTGAGCCATCCCGCCGGGCCCCTAGTTACACATTTTTACACATTTAGAAATCTAAGTATATACAAAATTGTAGCTGGTCAACCTATGGAATTTTCCTAGTCTCTTACTCTCATTTAATACCCATATATTTCATTCTTAAAAGATAACATCAGTTTCCATTACTGTGTGTAGTGAATGTTTATTTTGTCAGTACTGAACAGCATTGGGTATTCTCAGAGTTTTATCTTTTTTTTTTTTTTTTTTTTTTTTTTTTTTTTTTTTTTTTGGTCTTTTTGAGACAGGGTCTCGCTATGCAGTTCATGGTGGCCTTGAGCTCACTTTTGTAGCCCAGGCTGGTCTTCAACTCACACTGATCTTCCTGTCTCAGCCTCCCAAATGCTGGGATTATAGGGGTGCGCCACCACGCCCAGCCCTAGAGTTTTAAATCTTAACCTGAGGTGGCCTCCACCCCAGACAAATATTATTTTAATTTGTATTGTAGAAAATCTGGTGACTCTTCATGTTTATTGACTTTTTGGATTTCTTGTGCAAATTACCCGTTTCTATTCATAGTCATAAGAATTTTGAGCTTTTAAGTTCTATTTTTTTTTTTACTGAACATAATTTCCTTTCACTGTGTCTATATTATCTTTAGCCTTCTATAATTTTATTTTAAAACTCTTTATCTTGATTTTGTAGTACGTTTTAGTGGCAAGTTACTATGCTGAAAGGAAAGAGACCTAAAATTTTTTCTTTATTGTCTAACATGGATACATTGTATGCTTTTAGATTGGTACCTTGGGTCTGTTTTCTCATTAGGGAAGTCTCACCTGCTTTTGACTTAAATTTTTTAAATTTGTTCTTTCTTTGAATATGTAAAATTTTTATTTTAAAGAGTAAAAATAGCAGAAACAAAGATAGAAAAAGAGTAACAAGAGCACATATAGTACAAACTTTCAAAACAAGAACAAAAATTTAACAGTGGTTGTATTACATATTTTCATTATCAGATCTGTTTAGATTAATAGATATAAATATGTAAGATTTTCTTTTTAACTCTTCCAAATGTATTTTGTATTTAAGTCACTTCTAAAAAAAAATAGGGGTTGAGGATGCCGAAAACGCAAGGTCAGGGCAGGGAGATAGCTCAGTGGAAAAAGTGCTTGCCTGGCAAGTGCAAGGTCCTGAGTTCAAACCCTGATCCCGCTAAAAAAAAGAAAAAAAGAAGAATCTATCTTTCACTTTGGGGCCCGGCAGGATGGCTCAGTGGTCTAAAGCGCCTGCAGGTGGCTGCAGGGACCGTGGTTCGATCCCCGGCACCACATACTGCGCCAGTGCTGCCCTCAGGGCAAGCTGAGCCAGCCATAAAAATAAATAAACAAACAAAAGTTCTGAAACAAGAAAAAAAAAAAAAAGAAAACGCAAGGTTTTGAGTTTGATTCCTGGTAGCCCCCCAAAATTTATTTATTCTTCTTTTCAGTTCTTATACTCAGGAGACTATATGATATTTGCATGTGTAGGTTTGGTTTATTTCACTTAGGAATATATGTTCAAGATACATTGACTTATATATAAAGTCTTCTAGTTTATCATTCTTTATAGCTGAGTAATATTCTATTTTATCAAAATGTCACATCTTTTCAACCATTCTTCAGATAATGGGCATTTTGGTTGTCTCCAAGATTTGGCTATCACAGATTGTGCTGCTATGAACATAGGTGCACAGATATCACTATATGATGTTTTCAAGTTCTTCTGGGTCAATTTGTTATATAGAGATAAGAATCATTACAGAGCTGGGTGTGATGGCACATGCCTAAGATTCCAGCACTCAAGAGGCTGAGGCAGGAGAACAGCCATTAGTTCAAGTCCAGCCTGGGCTACATGATGAGTTTAAGCCCAGACTCAGCTACATAGTGAGATCCCTTCTCAAGAAAAAAAAAAAAAAAAAAGGTACAATTATCTTATTTTGTCTTACTATTTATTTTCATAACGTGGTGGGATTATATTTCATGGTATTTTGACCAAACATTTTTTTTCTGATTTATATTGCTTGTTAAAACAGTTATTTTTAAATGTATATCAACATTTTTGCTAAGAAATTAGTTTAAATGTCATTCACACTAATTATCCACCCCCCTTTTTACCTTGCTTTATATTGTTAAAATATTTGGCATAACTATTAAAACCAAGAAATAGGTTGGGGATTTAGCTCAGTGACACAGCACCTGCTTAGCAAATGTGAGGTCCCTGTATCTTCCCCCCAAAGCCAGGCAACTGACCAACCAGAAACAGAGTTCTCAAGAAATAAGGCATGAAGGGGTTGGGGAGATAGCTCCGAGGCACAAGTGCCTACTGGGCAAGTGCAAGGTCGTTAGTTTGAACCCTGGTCCCACCAAAAAAAAAAAAAAAAGAAGAAGAAGTAAGGCATGAATACCCTTGGTGGAGATGTATGGGTTTGGCCTACATAATAAAATTTGAGCCTTCATTTGGTACCATATAAGCCTGTACTCTAGTTCTATTTCCTTCATAGTTTAGTAGAGTGAACATGAGCAAGTTATTTAATCCTTATTCTCAATTTCATTTTATTTATTTATTTTCTTGTTTCAGAACTTTTGTTTGTTTACTTATTTATTTTTATGGCCGGCTCAGCCTGCCCTGAGGGCAAGGCTGGCACAGCATGTGGTGCCGGGGATCGAACCGCGGTCCCTGCAACTGCCTAAGCTTTCCTAAGCAGGTACTTTAGACCACTGAGCCATCCTGCCTGGCGTCTTATTCTCAATTTCTATATCTTGGTAATAGAGATAACAAAAATTACCTCACAGGATTATTGCAAGGATTATATCCTGACATTTACACAGCATTAGGTAATTTGGTTTCCTTCTGGCTTAAGTGACTAATGATAGACCCAAAAGAAACATTCCTAAATTTTTTGTATATTTGAAACTACCACCTGTTACACTTGATTGTTTAGCATTGAAATCTTGAGTATACCTGAACATATTTCTGAGTTAGAATATTCAGATGTATGCTTTTTTTTCTCAAAAATAAATGTTAGAGGGCCCGGCGGGATGGCTCAGTGGTCTAAAGCGCCTGCTTGGAAAAGCTTGGGGGTTTCAGGGACCGCAGTTCAATCCCTGGCACCACATGCTGTGCCAGCCTTGCCCTCAGGGCAGGCTGAGCCGGCCATAAAAATGAGTGAATAAACAAATAAAGGTTCTGAAACAAGAAAAAAATAAATAAAAATAAAAAATATATATTAAAAAAAATTAAATGTTAGAGTTTTTATTTAGCGATATTTTTATTTATTATTTTGGTTTGAGTACTGGAAATTGAACTCATGGCCTCGTGCTTTCCAGGCAGGTGCTGTGCTGCTGCTGAGCTGCATCCCCGGCTGGAGTTTTTATTTTTATAGTGAGAATCCCTACTTGACAGCATGTCTTGCTCAAAGCTCAATTCTTAGCAGTTTCCCTTTGTAAAAGCATGCTTCCCAAATGTACAGGTAAAATGAAAATAATAAATTTAAAATCTTAACATGATTGGCTAGAATAGTACTTTTGTGGGAGCTAGCTTGCTAGCCTTAGTGTTCAGTTTGTAGAAATACTACATAAAGCTGAGATACAAACTTGAGCTATATGCTTATTTTGGGATCTCTGTAACAACATAATGACATTCTTAGGAATGACATCTTAATATGTTTGATACACAGTGCAAATGACATAAGATAGCATGGTCTCTGAATAGGTATTTTACAGGAAGTATTTTTTTCATCTAGTACATCATATATTTTACATCATTTAAAAAAATTTTCTCTAGTCATGGTCTGATTAGGATTTCTAAATATTCTTGAAGTAAGTTTGTGACCCTGTTTGAAAATAACATTAAGGATAAATTAAGTCTTTAACATAAAATGGATAGATGTTGACCTGAAATTATGTTGTGTTACAGCCAAATTTATATCCTACTGTGGGGCTTCAGACTCCAGGAGAAGTGGTTGATGCCAATTTTGGGCAGCATCCTTTTGTGTTTGATATAGAAGACTACATGCGAGAATGGAGAACCAAAATTCAGGCACAGATAGACCGGTTTCCTATTGGAGATCGAGAAGGAGAATGGCAGACCATGATACAAAAGTAAGAGTGAAGATCTTGGAGTTGACATAATGCAAAAATTGAGTTTTTAAGACATTTATTATTCTGGTATTCATGGAAGCTTTTTAATATAATTTAAATTCTAATGGCTAATATATTGTTGATGTATTTCCCAAGCAGTTCATTTTGCCTGTTTAAGCAAAATTTAAATGCTGACTTAACTGCATATACAGAATTGTATTTTATCTTGACTTAATCTGATAGGTGAAATAAAGTGACATTAAGTCTCTTAGGGTAGGTTGACTCATTTGTTGTCCTTCGTAACAGGACTTTTTAATATTGTTGATGCAAAAGATAAATTCAGAGGAATAGTTTGGATTCGCTAACTCAGGACCTGTAGTTTTTAGATATAAACTTACTTTTAGCAGTAGTTCAAATACATATGGAGAAAAATCATTGTGGGATACTTATTCCTATCGTCAAAATGCACTGAAATGTATACAGATATGATGGGTAGATTCATGTTTCCACATTTTTCTAATATTTGGGGTAGCATATAAGGATCATATGAGCTGTATCTTGGTTTCTGGACTCCTTATTTTGTTAAATATTTACTGTTTAGCATTTAGATGCAGAGAGAATGTAATTTCCCCATTCTGAATAGAACAATCAAAGGTCTCTAGTTGAAGGAATTAAAATTTTTTTTATTCTAATTTAATGCTTCTTTTCTTGTGTAAACCATTGTTTGACATTTAGATAATGTAAAGGAAATGAAGACCAAGGAGCAAGTGACTATGAAATTAAGATTCTCAGGCTAGGGAGATAGCAGTCTAAGCCCCTTCCTTGCAAGCACAATGATCCAGGTTCAATCCATGATACCATGTGCTGTGCCAGCTCTGAAACCTACGCATACCCTCCCAACCCCAAAATCAGCTATGGTGGCACACACCTGTAATCCCAGCACTGGGGAGGCTGATACAGGAGGATCAATACGAGTCTGAGCTGTGTAGTGAGACCCTCTACCAAATAAATAAAATTTTTTTTTAAAATTAAGATTCCCAGCCGGGCGTGGTGGCTCACGCCTGTAATCCCAGCACTCGGGAGGCTGAGGCAGGAGGATTGGTGCGAGTTCGAGACCAGCCTGGGCTACAGAAGTGAGCTCAGGACCAGCCTCAACTGCATAGCGAGACCCTGTCTCAAAAAGACAAAAAAAAAAAATAAATAAATAAATAAAATAAAATAAAATAAAATTAAGATTCCCAGTTGCAGCATAATTACTTAGAATTCATTAACAGTAATGGTGGAGAGAAAAAAGCAAAAAAAAAGAAAAAACAATAATGGAGGAGGAGGCCACCAACAGAGCAGAAAATGTGCCTCTTTAAGACTCAATGATTGCACTGGGCATCATAGCATAATACTATAGCAGAAGAGGAATACTTACATTAGTTCCATCCTTGCCTCTGCCCAAGTGTTGTGAAATTGATACCATGAACTCTCACGAAGACCATTCACAAAGTCCCATCTTTCCCTAAGATAGTCTGAACAGCTGGTCAAAGATGAAAATGTGCTGCTTAAGGCATCCCTCCCCTCACTGTGTGCTTTTCTCAGCCAGCTGCCCAGTGAACCATTGCTCATCATTTTCTAACTGACCCAGTAGTGTTTAACAGGTTTAACAGTTGAATGTTTGTAGATGTCAGTTTGGATTGATATCATTGCGTCGTTTTTCATATACACATTTTGTGGGTATATCTTAAGTACATATTTTGATTACTTGATGGGTTTTTAAATAAAAGAGAAAAACTTGTTCAGAGTGTTTTTGTTACTTACAAGTCATACTTATGTAATTTTCTGAGAAAAAACCATTATTCAACTTAGATCCAAAACCTGATTCAGCCGGGCGTGGTGGCACACGCCTATAATCCCAGCACTTGGGAGACTGAGGCAGGAGGATCGATGTGAGTTCGAGACCAGCCTGGGCTACCAAAGTGAGCTCAAGGCCAGCCTGAACTGCATAGCGCAACCCTGTCTCAAAAAGACACACACACACACACAAAACCCAAAACCTGATTGATATTGATTGCACCCTCATAGACTTTGTTCTGGGTGATTCTTTCTCTTAGTTCTTCTTTCTGTTCATACTTCATGATCCACCTAGTATAACTGTTGAGTAAAGGAAGTAATTGTTATTTTAAAACAGGAACATACTTTACAAATGTCAACGTTTTATAGGGGTAAATTATATGATAAAGATGAAATAGAAATTGTATTTAGTAGGATTGAATGTTATGGAAATGGACAGGAAGGGATCTAAGATTAAAGGGGAACCAAGAACCTTAAAATAGTGACCATAATGTGTGTGGTTACTTGTTTTGTAAATAAGTGTTGCTGGAACAAAATGATGTTTTTCAACTTAAAGTTGAAATTGTGAAGGCTTAACTTTTTCAGGAAGTAGATTGATTTTCTGATATCAGAGTACTTTGGTGATACAAACTGTGTTATGAAGCTTGCACTATCTTGACTAAAAGCTGCTATTTCTTTTTCAGAATGGTTTCATCTTACCTTGTCCACCATGGGTACTGTGCCACAGCTGAGGCCTTTGCCAGATCTACAGATCAGACTGTTCTAGAAGAATTAGCTTCCATTAAGAATAGACAAAGTAAGGACAGCATGTACATGGCTAATAGTGGTTTTCAAGTGATGTTTGATTATTTTTTAGAAAATTTTTTGAAATAAAAAAATTTTCAGGGGCTGGCAAGATAGCTTAGCAAATTAAAGTGCCTGCTTAGATGGACACAGGGACCACAATTCCATCCCTAGTGTGCTGGCCCCACTCCCAGGGTGCATTGAGATGGCTATTGAGACTGGGCGTGATCCCAGCCCTTGGGAGACTGAGAACAGGAGGATCACTAGGAGTACAATCTGTGTAGTGAGACCCTGTGGACCCTGTACTAAATACATAATAAAATAAAACTAAAATTTTCAGATGTGGGTGCCTTTGAAATTTATTTTCATTGCTATCTTGGAAAAGTAACTTTAAAATTATAGGGCTGCATTAGAATTCTATGTCCAGAGATAACAGTTTTATAGAAATTTTTGTAAAAATTACCTTTACCAGCTTTTTTTTTTTTTAATGTTTTCTTAAGCTTTGAAGGAGTGTTTCATAGCAAGTGTTCTTTATTTTGTTTCAAGTAGTCATATGGTTCTGATAAAATAGTGGAGATAGTGTATGAAAGAAATTGAAGTGTCTTTGAATCATAGTTCGATATATTAACTTAGGTAGTGCTGACTGAAAGTATTAGTCGCGTCTGTGCTTGTGTTGGCCTGTACTGTCTCTCAGGCCCTTTTAACAAAGGTGGGTCAGCCTGCTAACTGGTCCACTGGCAGTCACTGGGCCAGGTATGATGTGATGGCCAAGCAGATAGGAGGTGACCCTGAAACAGATTGGCAAATTGTGTAGCTTGACTGCTGCAAGTCGGAGCATACTTGCTTGCTCCTTTGTATTCCCTGCTTCTAATTTAACAAATATCTGGCCCATGGTCAAAGCCCAGTGAGTGTTAAGGTGAGTTTCTTTTCAAAGGCTAATATTTTTCTATACCTATGTTCAGGAGATCCAATTAAACATTTTTATGTGTTCTTTTAAAAGTTTTAAAAAATATTATATTTAGGGCCAGCAAGATAGCTCGGCGGACTAAGCTTCTGCTTAGGCAAGTGCAGGTACTAGGGTTCAATCCT
>PVJA010015074.1:0-11058 GCA_004027025.1 Myocastor coypus | reverse complement strand
TAGAAACTGATTTAGAAAAAGAAATGAAGAGCTGCCATGCTAGGGCATGCCTGTAATCACAGCACTTGGGAGGCTGAGACAGGAGGATCGCTGTGAGTGCAGGGGCTAGTCTGGGCTGCATAGTGAGTTCAAACAAGAATCTGTCTCAATGAGATAGAAATTAGTAATGGTTTATTTTAAAGGCTTCTTTTGGGCTGGGGAGATAGCTCCGGGGCACAAGTGCCTGCTGGGCAAGTGCAAGGTCGTGAGTTCAAACCCTGGTCCCACAAAAAAAATAAATAAAATAAAGGCTTCTTTTAACTGAGGATCCACTAAGTTTCTAAGTTCTCTTTTTGTCAAAGTTAATGTTTTACTTTTGTTTCTGAATAGGAATTCAGAAATTGGTGTTAGCAGGAAGAATGGGGGAAGCCATTGAAACAACACAACAATTATATCCAAGTTTACTTGAAAGAAATCCCAATCTCCTTTTCACGTTAAAGTGAGTTTAATAAAATACTATATTTATATATTATGCATATTTGTTATATGGTTAAAATCATTCTAACACTTTCATGGTTTTACTTTTCTTTACCTTTTCCTAAATATCTACATACAGTTTTGTACTCCACTTGGTATTTTGGGGGCTGGACATAGTGGCACATACCTTTAATCCCAGCACTCAAAAGAGTCACCATGAGTTGAAAGCCAGCATGCTGTACATAGCAAGACCTTGTCTCATAACATCCACAGAGAAATATTTGGGGTTTGGGGTATAGTTCATTGTAGAGCTTATTATAATGCAAGCTTGAGGCCCTGGGTTCAGCGCCCAACACCCAAACCAAAACAAAGCCCCTCCCTTTTTGTTGTAAAGGTTGTGTGCAGGTGGCATCTTCTGTGTATTTGATCTTTTTTAAAAATAAATTTATTTTATTTTATTTTTCTTTTCTTGTTTCAGAACTTTTGTTTGTTTATTTTTATGGCCGGCTCAGCCAGCCCTGAGGGCAAGGCTGGCGCAGCATGTGGTGCCAGGGATTGAACTGAGGTCCCTGCAGCCGCCTAAGCTTTCCTAAGCAGGCGCTTCAGACCACTGAGCCATCCTGCCGGGCCCCTGTATTTCATCTTTATGTGCTTTAATCATTCTTTCTCTTATATTTAAAAATGTAAAGATCTTATTTAGAAGGTGGATATCTTCTTTTTTGTCCCAAACAGTACGTTAACTCCCTAGTGTTTTAAAAAAGTGTGGTGAAGTATAAAGTTTATCATTTTAACCATTGTTTGAGGGTGAAGTTCTGTATCTCTCCATTCATTCATGTTTTTTGTGCAGCCATTGGCACTGTGTATCCCCAGCGCTTTTTCATCTCCCCACCTGAGCCTGTATGCCCAACAAGCAGTGACTTCTCTCTTCTCTCTCCCTGAGGCCCCGGAGCCAGTGTTTGTTGTGTGACTGACGTGGTCACTTTTTGTAACGTCCTCAGTGTTCATGGTATTGTAGATACGCCAGAATTCCCTTCCTTTTCATGGGAAAGGATGAATGGATAATGCTTCACATATCTGCTGGGACATTCTTAGGTTGCTTCCATCTCTTGGCTGTTGTGAGTAGTGCACCTATGCACGGAAGTGTGCAGTTGCCTGCTGGGCTTCTTGCTTTCAGTCCTTCTGTTGTGCTCAGCCCGAAGCACAGTTGCTGGCCATATGGTGCTTCTCCTCGGCAGGCTTATTTGTTGTTTGCTGGTCCCATGAGCAGTGCACAAGCTTTCTAGTTTCTCACCATCCACACCAACACTAATTCTCTCTCTCTCTCTCTCTCTCTCTTTGGTGGAATGAGGGATTGAGCTCTGGCCCTTGTACTAGCCAGGCAAGCGCTTATTCTACTGAGCTATCTCCCCAGCCCTAATTTTCTCTTATTTGGATAACAGCCACCCTAATTTGGTGGGATTTTTTTTTTTTTTTCAGTCTTACGAATGGTTGCTATTTTTCAACAATCAGATGTTACTGAGCTTAAAATTTCAACTCTTGTGAGCAACATAAACAAACTGTTTTGAGCCAAATAATAGTTATTTTACTTCTGAATGGAAGTGAAAACGGGGGCCCTTTGGCTAAGAGGTGGAAGTGGTACTTGGATCACAAAGGTTAGAGGGGGACTATTTGTGTACATCTCAGGTGCTTCTTCACTTGCCACCACGTGTAAGTATTGGAAATTCAGTTTTAAGTTTTAAAGATGAGGTCCATTTTTATTTTATTTACTGTAACTGTGGATATATTTTTGTCTCCATCTTTTGCCATATACTGTGCTTTTCCGGGAGGACCAAACCCTTAAAAGTATAAGCTTTTGAAATACTTTCAGAAATCTGTTGCTACTGCATAAACAAAAGGGGACTTTGAGTTTATGTCTAAATTTTTCTTTTTTCTTTTAGAGTGCGTCAGTTTATAGAAATGGTGAATGGTACAGATAGTGAAGTACGGTGTTTGGGAGGCCGAAGTCCAAAATCTCAGGACAGTTATCCTGTTAGTCCTCGACCTTTTAGTAGCCCAAGTCTGAGCCCCAGCCATGGACTGAATATCCACAACTTAGCACCAGGCAAAGGGAGTACTGCACATTCTTCTGGTGAGATTTAGTCTTATGAAATTAACCTTAAACTTTCATTCTTTTTAAAATGATTTAGAGCCAAAAAATTATTTTTAAAATCTAAACATTTTCTGTATCGCTCATTTGCAAATCTGTATACTAAATTCCACAATGTTTTAGGTAAAATATTGCAGACTGGGAGTCCTATGTTGTCAGTACTAAGATGTAACTCAAAGAGCTGCTTCTGAGAACAGCTTATTCAGTCTTATTATTTATATGTGTCAGCATTCAAAATGAGTTATTAAAATTAAATCATTGCTATTTATTTATGTTTTTTATATTATGGCTGGCTCAGCCCACCCTGGGGGTGTGGCTGGTGCAGCATGTGGTGCCAGGCATTGAACCATGGTCCCTGTGGTTGCCTAAGAAGGTGCTTTAGACTGCTGAGCCATCTCGCCAGCTCCCATTGCTGTTTATTAATAAAAAGCTAATTGTGAATTCTGATGAAGTATAACTTTAAAGGTGACCAGGCTGTGTTAGCTTATGCCACCAATTATTGAGCCCAGTGGGGCTGCCCGTCTTTCTCTGTTCCTCCTGAGCATCTTCTTGCAGGCCTGCTTTCTGCCTAGTCATATGTTCTCCTTCCCCTTTCTCATCCTAGTCTTACTCTGTGGATTTTGGTGTTCACTTAATTACAGTTTTCTCTTTTCTTGGCTCTTACGACATCAGTTCCATGGATCTATTTTCAGTTCTTTCCTTACGTTTATTTCTTTTAGCTTTATTTCCCAACACTTCTTTCCTCTGTATGTTTCACTTTCTAAAACAGGTCAAATCTTACTGTTTTTCCCCTAAAGTAACAATTTTCCTTGTTCTCATAATCAGTATATGCTTTCTGCACTACTGTGTCTCAGTGTACTGACATTACTTCCCTGTGCAAACAGAATGATTTTCCTGTCTGAATGCTAAAACAGCACCCCTGTCAAATGTCACCTCAGATTTGCAAACTCAGAACCTCCATGTATTCAAATGTAAAATGAATTTCTATGTCAGTATACCAAGGAACATTTATTAGTGACAGATCTCAAGCAAGGCAGTAGTTCTGTGAGATCAGAATAGATAGGGCTGAAAAAATCCATATTACAAGTATTTTGTACTGTATCTTTTCTATGTTTAAATACACAAATAGCTATCATTGTATCCTAACTGTCTACAGCAAGTATTTAGATGAGCAGCCTATTCTTCAGGTCTATAGCCTGGGAGCACTCGGCACTCCCATATAGCCTAGGTGTGCTGTAGCACAGCTGTATCTTTTAGGTCACAGATGTGACCTCACTTATCATGGAGGTTATATTCCAGACACCCCTATGATAAGTGAAAATCAGTCAAGTAGCAATGTTACATTTATTTTAGTATTTATATATACTTTAAGGCTTTATAAACCTTTTCACATTCTTATAAACCTTTCCCACACTTTAAAAATACTTCTAATGTTCTTAACCATTTTCTAAACTCATGAATCTCTGTAATTTTAACAGCATATGTATACTATACTTTTGTACTGCAAAATCCCATGGTATGGGGAAAAAAATCTGCAGTAAATAATTTAGAATAATATTTCTTAAAAACCTGCAAAACAGGGGCCCGGCACGATGGCTCAGTGGTCTAAAGCGCCTGCCTAGGAAAGCTTACGCGGCTGCAGGGACCGCAATTCGATCCTCAGCACCATGTGCTGCGCCAGCCCTGCCCTTAGGGCAGGCTGAGCCAGCCATAAAAAAAAATAAATAAATAAACAAAAGTTCTGAAACAAGAAAAAAATAAATAAAATAAAAAATTCTTTAAAAAAAAAACAAACAAACCTGCAAAACAGTGAGACCGTGAAATTGAATCACAAAATAGTGAGGGACTGCTGTGTACTACATCGTCCTACAATGATATATTTCTCAGAACGTATCCTTGTTACTTAATAATGTATGACTGCAGCGCCTGTGTAGGGAAATTGTGAGGATTAAACGAGATTCATAATTAAGCTATATGTTAGAGGAGGTAACAACTAGCTAACCGTGAAATATTTTCCTTTTGAAGACACTGTTCACTATCTGTTGACTTTCCTAAATTCTAAAAGACTTAAATATAAAATTGAACTATAGGAACAATATTTATAAACTAATCAATAAATTACTATTTCTGTTTCCATGTGGTGTATTCTTCTTTTTTTCCAGGTTTTGAAAGTTGTAGTAATGGTATAATATCAAATAAAGGACATCAATCATATTGCCATAGTAAACACCAGTTATCTAACTTGAATATACCAGAACTGAACAGCATAAATATGTCAAGGTCACAGCCAGTTAATAACTTCACCAGGTGAGTGATTTCCTGAACTTTCCCACCAGGAAAAGGCAGCAACTTCTATGACTAATACAGGAAGTCTAGGGGTTCCCAAACCCCAAGAGAGTAAGAAGGGCAGGGAATACTAAATTCCCCAAAACTGTTTTCTAGTAGTGTGCACGCAGGGTCTTCCCTTAGTTGCTTCCTCTTCCCCCACTACCCTTTTCTTCAGGTGAGGTCACATGTTGTTTTCCTGCCAACCTCAGATCTATCCAGATGATCATATCGAAAACTTGTTGTTTTCAAGTTAAGACACAATAGTATATTTAACCCCCGCTGTTAAAAAAAATTTAGAGCTAATTTCTCTGTGTGTTTTGGGAAGTAAATATATAAAATGTTTTTAGAGTTCAGAATAGTTGGTTTCACACAGAATCTTTTTAAAAAACTTATCTGTGAACGTTGATGTATTTAATATTCATGACTGCTAGAAATCTGTGACTCATATTTGACCAGATTTGTGTGCATTCAGCACCGGAGTCAGTTGATCCTGGCTTTGTGTTGTAATTTGATCCCATTAGTTTTGGGGGCATATTCATCAGTGCAGCACTTCATTGGCATAGAATTGTCCTTGAAATGTTTTGCAGAAAGGAGTCTATTTGAAAATGTAAGGGGCGAAGAGATAATTCAGTAGAACAAGAGCTTGTCTGGCAAGTGCAGGGTCCTGAGTTCAATTCCCTTTACCACCAAAAAAAAAGAAAAAATGAAAATTTGGAGATTAATCAAACTTTCTAAGGTATCTCTTGTATATAATACATGGTAGAAATTTGTAAAAGTGCTTTTGGGTTACAAATCATGATGGAGAGCCACAAAAATGGTCATAACATTGGGAAAGGAAAAAAAATAAGACAATAAAAAAATAAAAATTAAAAAAGGGCCAGCAAAATGGCTTAGCGGTCTAAAGCAGCTCCTTAGGCAACTGCAGGGACCATGATTTGATCGCCACCACCACAGGCTGTGCCAGCCCCGCCCCCAGGGCAGGCTGAGCAGCCATTAAAAAAAAAAAAAAGCATTGGGAAAGGAGCTGGCTTGCTGAGAAGGTTGGGGTGGTCTTTCACAGTGGAGCTGATTTATTGAGAAATATAAAATTACAATATATGTACAGAAATTGTGAATGAAATTTTACAACTCTTCAATATTTTATCATTGATAGTCAGTCTCCTTTGCTTAATGGTAAGGGTAGAGTCCACTTGTAGGACTTTTCTCTTAGGTCCTACCCTCATGGTGGGAAGTCGTTTATTGCTTGTGTCCAGATGGGCTGGTGACATAGCATCCTCCTTTCTGCCTAGCAAGGGGAGGGAAACTGCTTTATGCTGCTAGACAGTTAAGAGTTATTTTGTGGTTCATAATGGCTTTCCTTCAATAGGTGGTATTGACTGCTTGAACCATTTTACAGATGTAGAGCTGAATAACAGAAAGTAACTTTCTTCTAAAAGGTCAACAATTAGTAGGTAGTAAGTTGCAGAGTTGCGGTTATATCCCCAGGATTTGTGACTTGCAAACTTGGGCTTTCCCCTCCATCTGAAATGCTCTTGCCCTTGCCCTCCTGCACTCCCATCCTAACTTCTCTTTAGGCTGCAAAACTGGCATAGAGCACTGACTTCGTGTCACATTTCCACCATGTGTTAAACTGAACCTTGAGGTTTTCATCATCATATTGACCATGATTGCTCCGTAACACAAATAGCTTTGTGTTTGCTGCTGGAGGATGGAGGCTGTTTTCATGATACCACACTCAGAGCATGCCACAGACTTAAATATATGTAAATGATTGAATGGTACTCAAATACTAAATTGAATTGTCTTTCTAGAAGAGAGCTTAGTACATTGTTAAACCGTCAAAAGAAGTTATGATAAGAGTTTTTTAGGGACGGCGAGATAGCTCAGCAGACTAAGTGCCTGCTTAGGCAAGCACAGGAACTAGGGTTTGATCCCCAGCTCCACATGCCACACTGGCCTTTTCCCTGGGCATGCTGAGCCGGCCACCCTAGACCAGGTGTGGTGGCACACATCTGTAATCTCAGCACTGGGGAAACTAAAAAGCAGGAGGATTGCTACGAGTCCAAGCTGCATAGTGAGACCCTGTACCAAATACATTAAAAAAAGTAATAATAATGATAATAAGGATTTTCATTAAATTAAACATTTTTAAAGTTGGGTTTTGTTATCATTTCTAAAATTTTGTGAAGTTGGGCCCGGCGGGATGGCTCAGTGGTCTGAAGCGCCTGCTTGGGAGAGCTTGGGCGGCTTTAGGGACCACGGTTCGATCCGCGGCACCACATGCTGCACCAGTCCTGCCCTCGGGGCGGGCTGAGCCAGCCAGAAAAATGAGTGAATAAACAAATAAAGGTTCTGAAACAACAACAAAAATAAATAAATAAATAAATAAATAAATAAATAAATAAATAAATAAAATTTTAAAAAAATAAATAAAATTTCGTGAAGTTAATAAATAAGCTTTTCTGATTAAGACTTATCTGGAGTTATGGGGCTTTTGTTCCCATCTTCCCAGATGTGTCTTTACTTTATTTGCTTTTGTAATTAGAAATACCATTTTTATTTAAGCATTTCCCAGCTTTTCATTGTATAACTATTATCTGAGTCTTCTTGAAAATCTTAAAGTTATTTACTGTTGCTTGTAAATGTGTTGTTGGGTCTGAAAGAGTAAGAGCTTGCAACCTTCAGTATGCCAAGTACTGTGTTTCTCAGTATGGGTGGAGTCATTGGCACAGAGGTATCACTCAGTGTGGGATGGCTGGTGATGGCAAACTGTCTGTGTATTGTCCATGACAGCAGTATAAAATGAAAACTGTTGACCCGATGCCATGGGCATGTATCTGTAACCTCAGCTCTTAGGAGGATGGGGCAAGAGAAGTGAGAGCTCAAGGTCTGCTTGGGCAACTTGGCAGGTTCCATCTCTAAAATAAGTAATAGCACAAATGCAGATTTGCCAAACCAGTACAGCTGTTACCTGCTAAAGCCTATAACGTGTTGAGTGCTGAAAAGGCAGGAGCAGAAAAGACTGAGCAGTTTTGGGAAGTAACTGTTTACTTTTGGGAGAGCTTGGTTTGTTTTGTTTGTGATTTTGGGACTGAATTGAGGACCTTGCCCAGACTATTTTGAGCAAGGTTTCACTGAGTTGCCCAGATAGGGCTCAAAATTGTGATCTTTCTGCTTCAGACTCCTGAGTAGCTGGGATTACAGGCATGTATCACCATACTATATTTTTAAGTTATAAAGACAAAAGCCAAAATGTTAAAGCTGAAAGCATATTCTAGAAGTGGATTGAAAAATGAGGGCAAGAAAGAAGTGCAGTGGGTTCCAGGAGTGTGATTTTTTTAGTTTGTTGGACAAGGTTTTTTTTTTATTATATTCCAGAAATAAATGCTTGTGGCAGAGGAGTTGCCTGGGTATTCAAGCCAGGAGTTGCTTCAGAAGGAAGTGTAGGTCTGAGTTTGAAAAATAGAAGTATTGTGCCAAAGTATGATTTTTCCATATGGACAGGAGTCATAAAGCTCGGTGTAGTTTGTACTTCTCCCTTACCTCCAGAGCTCTGAATTTAGTACATGTTTGGCTTTGAATAATTTGAAATTTAAGTACCTTCTTTGCAGAATACCATTGCCTTACAAAGCTAGTTTACAAGTAGGGAGGACATGTAGTTGTAGCAATTTATTTTAAACTAAGCTGCAAATATGATTTTTCTAAAATTAGGTTTGTTTTTTCGTTTTCAGTAATGATGTAGACATGGAAACAGATCACTACTCCAATGGAGTTGGAGAAACTTCATCCAATGGTTTCCTAAATGGTAGCTCTAAACATGACCACGAAATGGAAGATTGTGACACCGAAATGGGTCTGCAGTGATATTTCTTACATTTTTAATAAAAATGATGGCTACAAGGTTATGTTTTTACTTGTACTGATTCACAGCTGATGAACATAAATCAAATTTTTGAATTAATTACATATAACTTAAGTTTTCTTTTGAGACTGTGTTGTTAAGCAGTGGAATTGCTTTTCCTTCTGACTGCCACATCACTTTCTATGCTCAGCTGTCCATTGGCTCAGCATCAGTGCTATTGATGATGCCGCAGCCCTGGCTTAGAGCTGAGCCTTTGGGGCAGCAGTGGTGAGTGTATGGCGCAGCAGTGGGCTCTTTGGATTATTGAAAGCTGACAGAATTTGCTGTTGCTGCTGTAAGGTATTTAAATTTGGAGATGAAAGCATTTTTGAAAATTTATTTTGATATCAGTAAAGCCAAGTGAGTTGAGAAGATGTTACATTTTTAATTAAATAAAATTTCTTAAATGCATTTAGTACAAATGTGACAATTCATAGTATTGTCTGGCACATAGAAGTTGATCAGTTTTGGCCTCCTGCTTTAACCAAAAGTGTAAGATAATTTGTGTGCATAATTTTGTTTTGTTTGAAATTTATGCAGTGGATTACACCTTAAATTTTAACCATCAACCAACATTCCTGCTAGATGGAGACTAAAAACTTATTGAGGCTTATAAATGATGTCTTAGAATTCTATGGCAACATTACATTTCTTGGTATTTTCAGATTAAAATGTATTTGTTCAAATTGCTAAAGTGACAGCCTAGTTTTACTTCACTAGAAATAGGGATGAAGAGCAAGAGTACTAGAGCCAGATTACTTGGGTTTGATTTCTGCAACTGCTACTTACTAGTCAGTTTGACCTTGGACAAAGTACTTATGTGCTTGCTCTGTGTCTCAGTTTCTTCATCTGTAAAATGGGTAAAACAACTTGTCTCATAGGTCCTTGTGAAGACCAAGTTTAGCCATTATCATCTTTGTGTTAATAATTTATTACTAAGGATTTAAATGGTTATAATGTGGATCATTATTAATCAGATTTATTACGTGCTTTGTAAAGATAATTTTTTTCTAATATTTTAATTCTTTATTGGTAAAATGTATCTTCTATGTTTTTACTGGAGTCATTTAGTTTCTCATCTTCCAGGAAGGTTTTATTCCATCTGTGTTCTACATTAGTTAAAGCAGCCTGAGAGATAGTGTCTTTTTCTTCATATTACTTTTAAAATATTACTTGATGCAATTTTAGAGAATTTTATGTAACTCTCATGAAGTTTTCTATGATATAATAGTCTGTTCTAAAAACTGAATGGGTATCTCTTGGCTGCTTGCTGGATATTAGATACTATACTCTTGAGGCCTAGAAACAGTACTGCTGTTAGCTACAAACTTCCATACTAGAGTTTTAAAATTTGCAGGTGTAGATGAAGTATTTAAGAGGTAGTTACTAAATCAGTGGACAAAATGTTACAAAATGTTATGTTCATTTCTTCACTGTATAGATAGTAAATTGTTTGTTTTGCTTGTAGAAGTTGACTCCAGTCAGTTAAGACGCCAGTTGTGTGGAGGAAGTCAGGCTGCCATAGAAAGAATGATCCACTTTGGACGAGAGCTGCAAGCGATGAGTGAACAGCTAAGGAGAGAGTGTGGCAAAAATACTGCCAATAAAAAAATGTTGAAGGTGAGTATGTTGTATTAGCTGTCTATTTCTGTGACAACACCTAGAAAAAAAAAACAAAGGAAAGAGGTTGACTTGAGAAAGGCATGGTTGCAGGGGCTTCAGCTGGACTTAGCCTGGTTATTTCTGGATGAGGTGAAGAATTGTCATGGTGGGGTATGCAAGGTGGAAGAAACTGCTGCAGCCAGGGAACAGAGAAGAAGGTGGTGGCAGAGACAAGCCTGCCCTTTAGGCTGTGCGTCTTGTGAGCATCTTTCAGCTGAACACACTTCTTAGTTTCGCCACTTCCCCGTAACCCAGTAAGCAGGAATTCATCAGTTGAGTGGGAAGTGAGCGCTGTTGTGCTCATGGCACTTTGCAAAGGACCAAGACCCCACCCCTGTGATCACTGCTGCCCTGGGGACCAAGCCCTGGAGAGGCATTTCAGAAATGATATGCAGTTCTGCCAGGCAACGAGCACTGTGCTAGACTTTCCTCTGGGGGACCTTATGCCTGAACTGTACCAGGCCTGACTTCTCACCCATTTATGAGTCAAAATGTGGTGGGATTAGGCAGCTCTGATCTGCAGGAAGAGCTCTGGATTTCTGGTTAAAAAAAAAAAAAAGGGGGG
>PVJA010015073.1:30933-46179 GCA_004027025.1 Myocastor coypus | reverse complement strand
TGTATTAGAGAGAGAAAGGATAACCATAATGACAGACTTCAATACTATTAAAGAAGACATCGATAAAAAATTAGAGGAGAATAGAAAAATGATGGACTCCCTGACGGAGCAATATAGGAAAGACATAGATCACATGAAACACTTTCAAAGAGATATACAAGAAAACAAAACCTCGATCACAAGTTGGCAGAGCCGAATGAACGAAAATGAAGATAGAGTTTCGAACCTTGAAGACACAGTTGCAGCCAGTGAAAGAGAAAGAAAGGATCTCTTAAAAACAACCAGAATGCAGGAAAAAATAATTCAACATCTGCAAGACAATGCGAAAATGAACAACGTGAGATTAATGGGAATCAATGAGAAAGAAGGAGTCAATACAAATGATATAAAAAGAATATGGGCAGAAGTAATAGCAGAAAACTTCCCAAACCTGAGAAAACAATCAGACATTCAGGTAACTGAAGCCTACAGAGCCCCAAATAACATCAACCCAACTAAAAACACGCCAAGACATATAATAGTCAAGATACCAGAAATCCAGCTGAAGAATAATATACTAAAAGCTGCTAGAGAAAAGAAACAGATCACATTTAGAGGAAAACCCATCAGAATAACAGCAGATTTCTCTTCACAAACCGTGAAGTCAAGAAGAGCATGGAGCAGAGTGCTTCAAGTCCTCCATGAAAACAAATTTCAGCCCAGACTATTGTACCCGGAAAAACTCTCCTTCAAGTATGAGGGAGAAGTGAAATATTTTCATAACAAAGAACAACTAAAGAATTTCATGACATCAAAGCCAGTGCTACATAATATTCTAACAAATATTTTAGAAAGGGACCAACCTGACCCAAATCCAACAAATGAGAAGAACCTTTATCAAAATTATATGACTATTTCTTAAAGTTCAAACTGTTATATTAATGAAATTAAAATAATGGGGCATGTAAATAATGGGAGATGTCATCAATGGCTTTTATCAAATTGAGGTAGAGGCCATCTATTCCAATTTTCCATAATACTTTGGCCATGAATGAGTGTTGAACTTTGTCAAAAGTCTTTTCAACCTCTTGAAATGATCATGTGTCTTTTGGATTTGGCTCTTATTGATATTGTATGTTACATTTATAAATTTACATATGTTGAACCATCCTTGCAACTTTGGGATGAATTCTACCTGGTCATGGTGTATAATCCTCTTGATTATTTTCTGTATTCCCTTTGTGAGGATTTTATTGAAAATTTTTACATCTATGTTCATGAGAGAGATTGGCCTATAGTTCTCTTTTTTAGTTGAATCTTTCTCTGATTTTGGTATCAGCATAATACTTACCTCCAGGAATGATTTTGGGAAGATTGTTTCCTTTTAAATTTCACTGAAGCGTTTGTGGAGTATTGAAATTATGTCTTTTGTAAATTTCTTGTAGAATTCAGCTGTGAACCCATCAGGACCTGGACTTTGTTGGTAGGTTTTTAAAATTACATTTTGTATTTCATTGGCTATTATTGGGTTATTGAGCATTCTTATGTCTTTTTTGGGGGGGTGGAGGTGGAGGGGACTGGGGTTGAAACTCATGATCTTGAACTTGCCAGGCAGGCACTTCAGTCATGGAGCTATGTGTCCATTCCCTCTTATGTCTTCCTGATTCAGTTTTGGTAATTTGTCTGTTTTTATGAGTCTTTCCATTTCATCTGTGTCTTCAATTCTGTGAGAGTAAAATTTCTTCAAGTAGCTATTAATGATCTTCTGAATCTCCTCTGGGTCTTCTATACTGTCTCTAAAGTAAATGTTTGTTTTAAAAAACCAAAAAAGTAATAAAAGAGAAGAGACAAGGAAAAATGTCATAGGGTAGACCTAATACAATTTTGTACATGGTTTGATTTCTAAATTTCTGTGCAAAGTGTGTAATGATTTTTTAATCACATTCTATAGAGATTTATTAGAATATCAATGATTGATGAAAAATGTTAAGTCTAAGGAGTTTGATATTCAGAAAGACAGTGATGCTAAGCTTAAGTACCTATGCTATAGAGTAATAGTGTCATAAAGCTTCTTTTTTGGAGGGTTAAAAAATTAAGTTTGCAGACCAAAAAATTGAGAAAAAGAAGGGCTGCAAGGATAGCTAATGTTTTGGCCCTAGCCCTTCAAGGTCAGTGAGGACTCAGGACATAAGAGAACTTATACTGTAACATCCTATAACTCAGTGGTGTCCCAAATTTTTTGTTCAAGGAGATTATGGAGTCACAGAGGAAAGGGATCGATGATATATAGTGTGCCTAAGGAGAGTCACCTAGGGAGAAAACATTGTCTCAAGTTTCCACAGAGAGCAAATTGGTCAAGCAATGGCCATGACTTATCCAGGTGGCTGACACTGACAAAAGTTCTACAAAAGTGCTGTACATGGTTACAAGTTAAATCCTGAGGGGATTTGACTGACTTTGTCAGATACAAAAGTTACATCTTTTATTATACAGGTCTTGCTTTAACTTGGCCTTAACCACCCAGCAGAAATGCTTAACCATGAGGCATAAAAAATAATTCGAGATTTTTTAATATGCTAAGCTGTAAAGGGCTCAAGTCAACAGCTTATGACATTGTCAATTCTGCTGATAACCCACCACTTTTATGGAATGTTGGAGTATACACACAACTGCTTTCTCTTAGTTCAATTTGAAGAAATATTTGTACCAATAGTGTTCAGAAAAGTTATCATGTCTGTACCTTGTACTCTGAACAACTACTATGAAGACAACAATATGGATTGTATTATTGTGACTGTCCTACTTAATTGTTTGAAACTGTCTCATTGTTATTTCTTATTAAAGATAATAAAATTAAAAAAAATAATGGAAGATATAAACTAAAAGAACAGTGAGAAACTAATATGTATCTGTCAAAAAGATCAAAATCCAGAACAGTGACAACAATGACTGTTGGCAGAGTTGTGGAGCACAAAGGATTCTGTTTGATAGCTGGTGGGAATATGAAATAATACAACTATTATAGAAGGTAATTTTATGGGATCTTATAAAATGAGATACTTTTATTATATAATCTGGCAAGGTGGAGGAGTCATCAGAGTTCACTTTTATTAAATTAAATTAATTAATTAATTAGTTAATTAACTTTTTATTTTGGTCAGCTCAGCGCAGTTGAGAGCAGGGCTGGGTGCAGTATGTGACTCCTGGGATTGAACCTTCAGCCCCTGCACCTGCCTCAGCTTCCCTAAGCAGGTACTTTAGACCGCTGAGCTATCTCACTGGCCCCTAGAGTTCAATTTTAGAAGCCTGTACTTATCTTATTTCCATACCACGTCCCTGCATGCACTGTCCACAACTCTATGTAGTAGGTATTGAATCGCCTCTGCTCCTGGGCCCAAGCAATAAGAAAAATTTCAGGATGTGATTGATGCAACATGAGCCTGAGTTTCATAGCATTCTGAGTCAGAACCCTTCTATGGGAGCTTTTCTGGGCTGCAGCATGCAGCATCCCCCCATGACAGGATCCTTGATGCATTGTTGTTCACCACCCTCACTGTCACATAAGCCATGCTGAATGCCAGACAACAGCCCTGAACCCTGGTGAATTTGGGCGCCTTGAAATTGTCAAAATGAAGGAGCAAAGGCAATCTCAGACAACCAACCCACTCAGAACAGGTGCAGAATATGAAAACATGGAAGTACATGGAAGTCACACATCTGAAATTTCTGAAATGATAGCAACTGAGGTAAAGAAACAACTCAAACAGGTGATAGAAGAAATCAGATCCCAAGTAATCTGTCAGCTCAAAAAGAGTAACAACAATTATGGAAAAATTGCTCAGCACATCTAAAGAAGACAAAAATAAAAAAAATAAGGAGAATAGAAAATTGCTGGAAACATTGAACAAGCAATGCACAAAAGAATTCGAACAGTTGAAATAGATTCAAACAATATCCAGGAAATTAAGAATTACATGAAAGCTGGGAAAATCATATGAGCAAAAATTCAATACAGACTTTCAAACCTTGAAGAAATGATTGAAGCCAGTGATAATGAAAAGAAAGATCTCTTAAAAATAACAAGGAACCTGGAAATAACAATGAAAGAGCTGCAAGACGACATAAAGAAAAATACTATATGACTGATAGGTGTCAATGAAACAGCAGGAATCGACACAAATGACATAAAAAGACTATTTGCAGAAGTAGTAGTAGAAAATTTCACAAGCATAGGAAAAGACTGACATATGGTGAAGTGAGGTATATAGAACTCCAATTACCTGTTACCAGAACAAATCTACACCCACAGGCATAATAGCAAGATACCAGAAATTAAGTGCAAGGACAACATATAAAATGCTGTTAGAGAAAAGAAGCAGATCACCTGTAATGGAAAGCTTATCAGAATCATGGAAGATTTCTCAGCATAAACAATCATCCAAGAAGAAATTGGAGTGAAGTATATCAGGTCCTGAAAGTAAACAAGCTCTAACCCAGATTGATGTAGCCCATAAAACTGTCATAAAAATTTAATAGAAAAATAAGGTATGTTGATGATATGGAACAACAGAAGAAATTCATGACCACCAAACCAACTCAAAGAGTACTGAAGGATACTCTAGAGAGAAATAAAAATGTCCACAACTCCATGAACAAGAGCATAGAGGAACCACCAAACAGGGCAAAAAAGTTAGAAGGAAAAAGAAGGGAACCAGAGTTGGCCATATAGCTCAGTGGATTAAAGCACCTACTTAGGCAGATGCAGGGACCAAGATTTGATTCCTGGCCTACCATTCTAGCCCCACTCCCAGGGGGCATTGAAACAAGGACTGAGACTGGGCTTGGTGGCACACACCTATAATCCTAGTGCTTGGGAGGCCAAAAACAGGAGAATCACTTCAAGTCTGATCTATGTAGTGAGACCCTGTCAGCCCTGTACTAAAATACATTAAAAAAAAAAGAAAAAGAAAAAGAAATGGAATCAACAACAGGGAGATAACAAAAGTAGGCAATATGTATCAGTTGTAACCATCAATGTAGATGGCTTGAAGCACCAATCAAAAGAAACAGTTGACAGAGTGTATGAAGAAGTAAAATGCAACAATATACTGTCTAGAAGAAACACATTTAACTCCACAGGACATTTGCATACTAAAAGTTAAAAGTCAGGAAGCAATACTCCAAGAGACAGGAACACAGAAAAAAGTAGTAGTAACTATTCTAATTAATGATAATGGGAACTTCAAGTCACGAATGATTAAGAGAGATAAGGTCGCTATATACTTGTTAAGGAAAAACTGCAAGAGGAAGAGATAACAATCATAAATATACATGTATCCAATGTAGGAACACCCAAATATATAAGATAAAGTTTATAAGACATGAAAAACTAAATGACCAATAACATAATTATAACTAGGGACTTTAATATTCATTGTCACAAACAAACAGATCAACTAGGCAAAAAAAAACACAAAAAACAAACAAACAAACAAACAAACAGCAAAGAGATAACAGAACTAAAGCAAATTTGTGAGGAAATGGACTTAGTAGACCTTTACAAAATGTTCTATTGAACAACATCAGAATACAAGTTCCTCTCAGCTGCATATGGGATGTTCTCCAATGACAGTGTTCTAGCACATAGTCTATACTTAAGTGAATGAAAATGAATTGAAATATCTTGTGCATATTATCTGAACATAGTGAAAAGAGATGATATTGCTGACAAAGAAGCCACAAAAAATACCCCCATAAACACATGAAAGTTAAATAACACCTACCTGAACAACTAGTGTGTCACAGAGGAAATTGAAGAAGAAATTAAACAATATTTACAATGAAATGAAAATGCATATAAAACTTACGAGAACCTGTGGAAAGCAATGAAGCAGTCCTTTGAGGAAAATTTATATCAGTGTATTCTCACGTCAGGGAAACAGAATGAACCCAAATAAGCAACCTTATTCTGCACTTTAAGCTTCTAGAAAAAGAAGAGCAAGTTAAGCCCAAAGCCCATAGAGGGAAGGAAATTATAAAGATTAGGGAAGAAATAAATGCAACAGAGATACAAAAAACAATGTAAAGAATCAGTGAATCAAATAGTTCTTTGAAAGAATAAATAAAATCAATCAACCCCTGACCAACCACATCAAAAAAGGAAAGAAAAATTCAAATTCATGCAATAAGGAATGAAATACTTTCTAAATTTCCTATAAAAATTCAGAACATCATCATTACCTACTTCAAAAATTTTACATTGCAAGGATGGAAAACAGAAGAAATGTACAGATTCCTAGATGTATATCATATGAATTATCAAAGCTGAATAAAAAAGATATGAAACATCTCAATAACCCAATCAGTGACTGAAATTGAAAATGAAGCAAAAAGCCTACCAGCAAAAAAAAGCTCGTGTATTGATGGATTTATAGCGAAATTCCATATTAAATTTAGAGAATATTTAGTGCCAACTCTTTTTAAACTCATCAATGAAAGCTAAAGGGAGGCAATTCTCCTCAACTCATTCCTGGAGGACAGTATTCTCTAGCTCCAAAAGCAGAGAAAGACCAACCAGAAAAGAGAACTATAGTTTAATCTCCCTAATAAACATAGACACAAAAGTCCTCACTAAAATGCTAGCAGGCAGAATGCAGTAAATCATTACAACCTAGTTGGAATCATCCCACGAATACAGGGATGTTTCAACATATGCGAATCGGTATATGTAATATGCCACTTCAGCAGATCCAAAGATGAACTTCACATGATCATTGTAACAGATGCAGAAAATGCTTTTTAAAAGTTTAACCCTACCTAGATAGTGTTTACCTCAATCTGACAAAAGCCGTCTATAACACTGAATAACCAACATCATTCTAAGTGGAAAAAAAACCCAATAAATAATAAAAGGAAGCTCACCATCACCACTTAGATCCCATCCTTTTGAAGTTTCTGCATGTCAAAAGAAATATACAGAATAAAAAGAAAAGTCAAAAACTGGGAAAAATTATGGCTGACCGTCCTTCTGATAAAGAACTTCTATACAGAATATAAAAGAATTAAAAAAATACAAGACCTTCAAATTCAGAGACTCAGTCAAAACATGCACATCTGAGATGAATACACATTTCTCAGATGAAGAAATATAAATGACAAATAAATATATGAGAAAATCTTTTGACAAGTTTGTTCATTGGAGAAATGCAAATTAAAATAACACTGAGATCTCATGTTCCTCCAGAAAGAATGGCTATCATCAAGAAGTCAAAATGAACAAATGTTGGAGAGGCTTTTCCACAGTTGGTGGGAGTGTAGAATGGTACAACCAATGTGGAAATCAGTGTGGAGATTCTTAAAAAAACGAGGATTAGAAGTCCTATTCACCTCAGTTTTTCCCTTTCTCGGTATTTTTATGGAACAACTGAAAACACCACACCACTGTGTTATATGTGCACCCATGTTTATAGCAATACAATTTATCATAGCTAAATTTTGGAAACAATCCAAATGCCCATTAAGAAATGAATCAAGAAGATGTAGTATATTTATACAATAGATTTTCACCTAGTCATAAAATAGGTAAACTCCAATTTCTTGTATGAAAGTAGATGCAACTAGAGACCAAACTCGTAAGTGAATCAGGCCCACATGTGTAAACATAGTATTGTCTCACTCATGTAAGAACCTGAAAGAATAAATAGGATTTGAAAGGTACAGCTGATACTATGAAAGGTAGAGAAACTGTTCAAAGGGAAGGAAAAATTGTGATGAGGGAAAGGAGAAAAGAATGAAAGGAGAGGAACAAGAAATATATATGTGCACACATAGTATAACTTGGATAATTGTACTGCTGGGTTTTGCTCATCTTTTGAAAGGAGCCATTGGTATTTTTTTCTTTCCTTTTTAATTTTATGGAATTTCTTTGATCAATTTTAAGGGCTTGTATCTGGTAATCTGAACAACAAATATGAAGAGAACAATATTCAATATTACAACCATTGTTGATTACTACCATTTTGTTTAGTGAAATTTTGTATCATTTTTAATGATTTTTTATTAGCTTTTTGTATTTACTTTCAAAATTAAAAAACTTAAAAATCTGGCAATGCTACTTCTTGGTTTAAAACTTTTCACAACATCTTGCCTAGTAATTATCTTACATACACCAGCACACTTCAGGAAGTGGATAACATTTTCATCCCTAGAGATATTTAAATTTCAAAATATTTTTAATTTATTTTGCTCACTTTTGAATTCCTGAAACTTATTTTTTAAATTTTATTTTAAAGAGAATAAATATAATGAAAATATTAGAAACAATAATTTCAAGAAACAAGAACATAGGAATTCAATGTTTGTTATATTGCATATTGTCTTTCTTTATCTGAGGGACAGTTGGCTAAGATTCTCCCCCTCCCTACTCTGTGGGCTTTTCTTTTCACTGTGTTGGTGATTTCTTGTCATGTGGAAAATGTAATTTCTTAACATACTTAAAATTTCTGAACTTTTAAATCTTGAAAAATGTTTATATTTGAAAATATTTACTATGGCTCTTCCTTGCTATACTAACTATATTAACTACAAACTAAATGTTCATACTTCCTTATATTGTTCCTTTTGCTATAGTTTCAAACGACTTTCTACCTTACCACTTGACCCTGCATGTATCACTGTGTTTTGGTGTTCTTAAAGAAATGAACACTACTCCAGAAGCATTCTCACAGGGAGAGCTCAAGGGATGCTGTTAGCTGTTTGCTTACTTAGAATACATTGCAAGGTGCTTAATTTCAGTTCTAATAGTCTTAGAAAAATCTTCCCAGCCCCTTCCTCATACTCAGCTTTCTTCAAGGATTTCTAGGCTTTAAATTTATATCTGGAAGAACAAAATAAGTCCATGTCATTTATTACTAATGCAGTAGAGCCTTGCTTTCTTTGAGTCTACCTAGCAATTGTCAATCTTAAAATAAAGCACACTATTTAGCAGCTAAGTTGCTAACTTGTCATTTGATCTCTCATCAGTTTTGTTAAATATATCTATATATGTATATGTATATATGTGCATAGATGTATAAATACTTAAAGGTAGGTAGTGAATGATTTCTCAGTAAATATTTCTTATTCCTTCAAGACATGAATACAAGCAGTAAAGTTCCAGGAAAGAACTCAAAAGGTAAAGTGTACAATATTTGGGGATAATTTTTAATTCTTTAAAAATATGTAATTATCCTATATGAAATACATTTAATTATAAAAAATATTAAAATATTAAATGAAGACAATGGAAGGACAGTTACATTGATCTCTATTTTGAATGATATAAGTAACTTAAAAATTACTACATATTTCCTGCTGGAGTATTGGCTATTGAGTCTGATTTTTTTTTTATCTAAGATAGTACGACATGCTCTTCTTTGGTTATTTTCATCTCTCCAGATGAATTAATTTGTAATTATTTAATTTAATGAGTTTAACTCTATAAATCATTTGTAGATATGCCCCACTGAGGATGCAAAACGCTGATAACTATTTTTTTTTTGAGTTTCATAGTGGGTTTACTTCAGTATATTTCTTATAAACTTTGACAATCTATGATAAGAAATATGCATGAAATATTTGTAGGTACACTTCTAAGATATCTATGTCATTAGTCATCTTTGAGAGATATTTTTAATTATGATAATGTTTAAATTGGTGAGAAGAGGACAGAAAAGAGAATAATTGGTATGTATGCACCATTAAATGTAGCTGCTTACAATTCATGTCTTCTACAGTGCTGTGCTTCATAAAGTTAACAGTGCTTTTATACACAGGACATATCATTAGGACCTTTTGTGGTGTTGTTAAAAAAGTATCATAACACCAAAAGAAGGTCAAGTTAAACTGTTGTCATAAAGTAACATTTTATTGCCTGTACTGCACTTGGAATGTAGAGACTTCCATTTGTAACTCACTGAACTGAAAGTCTTTTAGAAAGAAAAACTACATAAATATGTGCCTACCACTCTTGTTAGACACTGTAAATGCAGAACTTAAATCTTCCCTAATAGGAATGGTGGTAGAAAAATTTGGTTCAGATTACTATGAAAACGTTAGCCAATAAACTGTTCTTGTTTTTCTGAGATGAAGCCATCTTGAATTTGCCAATCCAAAGTATAAGTAAGTACATCTGCTACTGGTTTGTCCTAGATGACTTTTTTCTGTTTGCAAATGGTAACTTATTTTGTAAATCATACATGAAAAATCAATTATATTTAACATACAAGGCATGAATCCAAGCAGTACAGTTCCACAGAGGAACTCAAAAGGCGAAGTGTACAACATTTGGGGGTAATTTTCAGGAGTTATTTTTTTTTTTAAATACATGGTTAACCTATATAAAACATTTTGTTGTAATAGATATTAGATAGCATTATTCTGTGAATGTGAAATAGAACAACTATATTTAGTTTGAGGTACACAGACATAGAGATTCAGAGAGTTGAAATCTATAGCTTTTCTTACAAATGCCATTTATGCTTCTCTTTAAACATTTGCAGAAATGGAAAACTTTCTGTTTCAGGCTTTGGTTCATTCTCTATTAAGAAAATTATAGTTGAAAGGCTTTTTTCATAATGAACTAAATATGCTACCTTTTAACATTTACCTTTTACTCTAAGTTTTGATCTTTGTACATGATGGCTTTTTATATGATTGAAGATAACCACTGTTCATTCTTTAATTTTCTTTTATATAAAGTAAATATTTAAGCAAACATTTCCGTATTTCCTCTAGCCTTTTCCATATGACAAGAGGTGATTTTCTTTTTGGACCTCTTGTGGTCAATTTTCCTTTTAAAATATTTTCATTTTACTGTTCTACATTTGGGATATAATCATGAAGAATTAGCAGTTTTCCTCTCAAACTAATTCTCAGTCCAATTAAAATGAAAAAACTCTAATTAATTTATCCATCTCAGTGTCCATCCTGGTAAAGTCAGAGGCTGGAATTGAGTTAACACCAAGGAGAATTCAGGCTATGAAAAAATTAAATACAACATGTATGCGTGTTATTTTCCCCAAATTTGAAGCAGATGTAGCTTGCTGCAAAGATGGCACAGGCAGGACATGTGTAGAGTGATTTCATGCAACCAGCAAGGGGCACAGTGCATCTAAATTACGCTCTTTTAGAGTTAGGTTCTTGAATTGCAATAGAAAAAGTCTCTGGCAAACAGTAATGGTAAAATGCTACATGGTAAAAATGCATAAAAAGTAAGACCTATTGAACAACTGTGGACTTGACGTTGAAGGACATTAAGACAGGAACCAGGGAAACCACATAGATCTGTATTATGAGGGAAGCACATCCGTTTTTGATTATTAACCTCTGTTGAGATAAAAGCCACACATTGAGACACTCTGCTCAGCAAGCCAAATCACACAAGTGATTACTTCAGATAATGTCACTGCAACTATCTCACATGATAGAGGTAAATCTGAATGTTGGACAGGAAACATGACACATAGTTACTGTATCTCTAACTTATTTTTGGACATTCACAATCCTTTGAGTTGGAATGAACTTTTCAGTTTTATATAGATAGGTGTTTAACTTGCACAGAAAATACATATAAGATATATTGCAATGACGTACTTCATTTAAGTTTTATGTGAGCATTAACAGATCTATCCTATTCTATGTATATTATTAGAATGGGAGGAAAAACAGATGCATCAGTTGCCTCACACGAGGTGATGCTGCACTGCTTAAAGGGTTCCATAAAGGAGTCAGGGGTGCTATAACATCCTTTTCTCCCAAAATACCACCCAACACAATTGTCCTAAAATTGTCCCACCATACGTAAACACTATTATTACATATCTTTCTTCTAATTGAACTAAGAGAAGGTATCTGTATATCTATCCTAATTGTGTTTTTACCACATAACAATCCTTCATTAATATCCCCCTTGGTTGTTTTGTCTGAGATGGGCGTTTCATTGCCATTCAAGTATTGTAGGTGCATGAATTTATCAAAATAGCCCAATATAGTCCAATAGTACTTAGTCTAGACTCTAATAGTAATTTAGAAAGATAATGTAATAGAAAATGTATTTTCCACTTAAATATATGTAACTATAAAATATGTACTTTAATATACCTTAAAGTATATTTATATACATATAATGATAAACATTAGATTACAAAATAAATTTTCTATTAACTATTAAAAAATTGTCCCATCAGACCAGCCCTGAAACAGGAAATCTTTTGTGTGATATTTATGTTAATTTAATGGTTCACATTTGAAATGACTTCTCAAAGAATTTATCAGTAACAGTCTCTTAAAGAGAACTCTAAATTCGGCTGCTGTCTGCCAGTTTGTTGTCTTCTGAGAAGTCCAGATTCACTTTAATATGAGATAAGAACTGTAGCCTGGGAACAGAGATGATTATCATCTATATGAAGGGCTTTGGACTTCATGCTGAGGAGTATCCTTAGGAACTAGTCATGAGAGATTGTGTAGATCATAATATTGAATGGGGAAATATTACCAATGACCCCTGGCTAGAATAACTTTCAGTTATTGATCCCTATCATGAATAGAAACAGGCATGCAGAAAGATTCAAATTTATTTTGAGTTGAAAATAACCACTATCTTTAAGACAAGAGGAAAAGCTACTGGTACAGGATAATACATTTTTAAATGGAAGATTTAGAAAAAAGTAGGTTAAGTAAAATAATAAAAACATGGTAATGAATAAATTATAGAGCTTTCTGAATCTCATATAAAATTTTTATAAGAAATGAAGATCTATGTGAGTTTAACAGAAGTATTCAGTAACCACAGGAAGCTTTTAGTAAAATTTGGCAAGGGTACAAAACATAAATATTCTTTTAGACAGAAAACTGAAAAAAATGCTACTAATTTTGTGCTTGACTAGTAGTGGGTACTTGGCATGGGAACAAATTTGTCATGTTTTGTTTGTATCGGTGCATTTCTGATACTGCATTGGACCCTAGCTGGCATTTTGTTGGAGAATCTTTATTCATGGGAAAGAGCCAGATTCATTTGGAGGCAATATATATCACAGAACTTCTCATTTTGTTCTCTTGAAATTAAAAATATTATTCATGAAAATTGCTGACATTGTCACTGTACATCACTATTATTATTTGTGAATCCCCATGTTCATGGTAATGACCAAAGCCAGTACAACATACCCAAATGTTAGTGTAATGAACAGAAAGTGAATCAACTGTGTGTATTACAGTATTGTCATTTTATTATTTAATAATACTGTGTATATCATGGCACATGAAACATTTGCCATAAATGTCTACTGCACAGAATAATTAATTATCTTCTATATCTTGGTCCACTTCTGGTAATAGAGCTTACCAAAAGCTCAAGAAATGAAACTGAGCAAGCAGCTATGGTCTTATAAATCAAATTTTTCTGAAGTTGTACATAATTCTACATTATACAGATCTACATGAATTTACTCATGCTATTTAGCTCCTTATTGTAAATAAGGCGCCTTATTATTTAGTGAGAAAATGTTATTATTTGTTCTTATAAAGAGAAATATTATTTCAATCATTGCATTATCTTCTTCAAGACAGTGGCCAGTTGCCATCATCTAAGAAAGTCTTATGACTCCACAGCTTAATAAAATAAAAATATTGAGTCAAGATCATTAGTCTTAATATTACATATATATATAATATTATATATATTATATATATTATATATATGTTTGTATATATGACTAATAACTGAAGCTTGTTTTAAGAATGGTATTAATATCCATTATTTCCTTCTCCACTACTCAGTTTAGACTTACCTTATATTTTCCATAGTTTTAGATTCTCTGTATTGTTTTCCTGGTGGGATGAACTGTATTCTCATTTGTAAATTATGTAAACCCTTAGTTACTTTCCTTTGCTTAATTTATGGCTTCTGCAACTATTCCTTGGTAATTTATTCTGCACACATACATTTGAAGATGCATTAAATGCCTGAAAATCCTGTCTAATATTCATAAATTAATCACTGGAGACAGTACAAAAATAAATTTGTTGCACTATTACATGGGACAAAGTAATATAATAGCAATTAAAACATTTACTTGAATTTATCTTATATGCCTTAATTACAAATTTGTTTCATAGAGTAACTGCCATTCCAAAGTTCAGGTACGTTCAGAAAGAAATATTCTAGTGGAAGTAAAAGCTCCAAACTGCAAAAATTAAATTCTAGCAAAAACTTCAAAATGACAAAGCCAAATAACTGATGATTGAATTGTGACAATATATGTAAGTAAAGATAGTAAAATATAGGCAATATAAATATATCAGAGGATATAGTGAAGATTTGTGGGAATCAGAATACTCTGAAACAAGAAACAGCATAGCCTTTTAAGGAGGGAAGAATACCATAACCTGTATGGTCAGAAGCCTATTATACTCCAAGGTAGGTATGAACACTGCTTAGATAAATTCATTCATGTCTTTTCACTTTGTTGTAATTCATGAAGCAGTAATTTCATGCAATATGATTAAATGACTATTTTTTCAAAATTGTTATACAAAAGAAATTGCAGTGAATCAACATAACATACAAGAAAAGTTATCCAAGTGAGCATTTAAACAAGAAAAATAAAGTCAAATCGTGAATAAATTATAGCTCATTCATTCTAAGCTAAAGGATGTATATACATTGTTTTATTTTAAAACTATTTTCCACAAGACAGATATTCCTTGTAACACATTTTTAAAGACTAGGTAAATATACAGTGAAATCTAAAAAATAATAAAAATTCCACTGAAAAGAATGCAAAAAAGTGTATTTACCAGTATAGGACGTACAAGTGTAGAAGAAATTGGAATCCACACATTTGGAAACTCTCAAATGATTGCAAATGAAATAAAAGAACAACTGCACATGAGTATAGAATAAATCAGATCAGAAATAATCTCTCAGACAAAAAGGAATGATAACCACAATGATAGAATTGCCGAGCATATCTAAAGAAGACATTTATAAAAAATATAGAGCATAGAAAAATGATGGAGGGCCAGGGAGGCAGCTCAGTAGAATAAGCACTTGCTTAGCAAGTGCAAGGGCCTGAGTTCAATCCTTGGAAAAAATTGATGGGAATCTTGAATGAATAGAGGAAAGAAATAGAATTCATGGAACAGATTCAAAGGGATATGCAGAAAAGTAAAAAAAAAAAAAAAAAAAAAAAAAAAAAAAAAAAAAAAAAAAAAAAAAAAAAAAAAAAA
>PVJA010015073.1:0-30833 GCA_004027025.1 Myocastor coypus | reverse complement strand
TCAAAGATGAACAACATAAGACTCATAGGTGTCAATGAAAATTAAGGAATCAATGAAAATGACATACAAAGGCTTACTTGCAAAATAGCAGAAAACATCTAAAGTATGGGGAAAGGGTCAGCCAAATAGCTCAGTGGATTAAAGCGTCTGTAAGCAGGGTCAGGGACCAGGAGTTCTATCCCCAACCTGCTGTGCTGGCCCCACCCCTGGGACATGTTGAGACAGCAATTGAGACTGGGTGCGGTGGAGTGTGCCTTGTGCCTGTAATCCCAGCTCTTGGATGTCTGTAAGTAGGCAGATCACCATGATTCTAATCTAGTAGTGAGACCCTGAACACCTTGTAGACCCTTCCCTAAAATATACAAAAACCTCTCCTCAAAAACCAAAAAACAAACAAACAAACAACCAAGGTATGAGGAAGAAAATCTTACATACTACTAAATGAGGTACATAGAAATCCAATTAGCATCATTCTACACCCAGAGATATAATAATCAAGATCCCAGAAATTCAGCACAAGAACAATATATTTAAAACTGTTAGAGAAAGGAAACAGATTGGGTCGGAGAGCTAGTTCAACAGACTAAGTGCCTGCTTAGGCAAGCTCAGGGTAGGAGGTTCAATCCCCAGCACCAAATGCTATACAAGTGTCCCCCACCCACCCGCCCCCTTGCACTGAGCTGGCTACAGAGACTGGGTGTGGTGCTGTAGAGGCTATGTGCCTGCCTGACAAATGTGAGGCTGCCATGCCAGCCCCGGAACACCAAGCATGGAATGCTGGCTCCAAAACTGTGTGGTGGCACATGCCTGTAATTCTAAAGCTGGGAAGGCTGGGACAGGAAGAACACTATGATTCTAAACTGCACAATGAGATACTGTACCAAAAAAAAATATTCTTTGCTCATGGATAGGAAGAACGAATACTGTGAAAATGGCTATACTCCCAAAACTGTTATACAGGTTTAATGCCATCCTGTTCAAAATACCATCGGTATATCTCACAGATATAGAGAAATCATTCTTAAAATTCATTCGGAACCAGAAAAGACCTAGAATAGCAAAGGCAATCCTGAGCAGCAAAGATAAGGCAGGAGGCATTGCAATCTCTGACTTGAAATTATACTACAAAGCTACTGTGATAAAATTAGCATCATTCTGGCAAAAAAAATTGAAACAGACCTGAGGTTTAATGGAACAGATTAGAAGATGCAGACACAATTGCAAACACACTCATCCACATGAACTTTGACAAAGAGGTCAAACATTTTCACTGACAGAAAGACAGGCTCTTTTACAAAGAGTTCTGGAAATACTGGTTTTTCACTTGCTGAAAACTAAGAGTAGATGCATGTACATCACCAAGTAGTAAAATAAAGTTAAGATGGATTAAAGATCTAAACATTAAAATAGAGCAGAGAGCAACAGCAACCAATCAGGGCAGCAGCCTGAGTCTGTCTCTTTGTCTCCCTTTTTAAATTACATCAGGCTCTCTGCCTTAGCCTATCTGCCTTAGGCTACACCCATAATCCCAGATGTTTTTAAAACACGGAATCCCAGGGACCACGGATCAAGTCTCAAACTCTAATTCAGTACTAAATCACATAATCCCAGTGACTCATGAGTCAAGTCTCAATCTCTAAAAGTCCCCATCCAATGACTGCATAAGGCTTTTGGGGGACAACTAGACATAAACCATAACACCAGCTAAGATTGGGTAATAAGAATATACAGCAGAAGATATGCTTTACTTTTACAATGGAGTACTACTTAGCTACAAAGAAAGATACTTGAGATTTTTATAGGTAAATGGATGGAACTGGAGACCATACGCATAAATGAAACAAGTCAAACCTGCATGTTTAATCATCATATTGTCTCTTTGGTGTATGAAATAAGATCCAAAAAGGAGAACAGATATTTTGAAAGAGAAAGGCCCTACTCAAAAGGAAAGAGCAACTGGGATGGGGGAAAAGGAAAAAAGAAAATAAGTGAATGTCTCTATCTATCTATCTATCTATCTATCTATCTATCTATCTATCTATCTATCTTAGCTAAAATAATTGTACCATTAATTTATTTTGTTTATTGAAAGGAACAGTTAATGCCTAATGGTTTGATCAATTGCATTCCTATATCTGGTAACAGGAACAACTACTTTGAAGATAACGATATATAATATAACAACTATTAATTTCTTATTCTGTTTTGAAATTTTATATCTATTATTTTTTATTTTCTTTAAAATATAAAGAGAACATATAGTGGAAACATTTGGCATAACTTCTTAATTCTTTTGGAGAATTCTCAGCTTGGCTACAGAAGAGGAGAAAAGACATGATGGCTCTTGTTCACGGTTGTGGAATGGCACCTTGTCCAGTGCTTCACACTTTGTGTAACTATTACTTCCATGTGCAAAGTGGCAAATTTGTTATAGTAAAGGATGGGTGATGGGGAAATTTAGTGTGCCAGTGAGAGCAGGCTTGACAGGACAAATAACTTGTACTAAACTGTATTGAGGAAGCAGCTGATTATAGTAATTTAAAACTCAAATGCCAGATTAAACTAATGTGATCCTGAAGGCTTCGTTCTGGAGTTAATAGCATAGTAGTCTAATTTTATCAGAAAAACACTGATAGATAAGCTACTTAAATTTAACTTCCTTTAAGGAAAGGAATTAAGATGGGGTAATAAAGAGATGAGCTGGAAAAAATAGGCCAAAGACCTTTAGATATGGAGCAAGAAATGTATAAGTCTAGTAGCTGATGAATAGTCTAAAGAAATCCATTACTTGAAAAGGAACAGAGAGAGTTCCAATTTTAACTTGTATTTAAAAAGTTAAAAAGTGTTGGAAAGAATTTATAAAACTGGCTCTCATTTTACAATTTATTAAGAAGGTTAAAAAGTTCAAAATGATGAGTTACACTGGGGTAGCTGCTTGTCTTTACTAGGCCCATTGGTGAAGTCTCTCTTTTCTTCAGAGTTACTTTTCAATGGCTCTGCAGTTCCAGGTTTCATTTAGTAGGGTAAATAGTTTTCAAATAATAATCTGTTGTCTGTCTCAGCCTATGGCTTCCCCTTTCCCTTTATGCTCATGTCATCGTATTTTTCTTAGTTTCCTTCTACCTCCCCATCTCTAACCACACACATTTTTTCCCTTTCATCCTCTTCAGTTTCTGTCTAGATTATAGAGGATGTCATTTAGCTTTACAAAAGTCTTACAGGTGAGATATGTTGATGACAATCTGGTTGTGCCTGGTGGATCCTATTCCAGGGTGGTCACCATGGTCCTCCTGCAACATACTGGTATTGAGAGTTGGGATTATCCTGAAGAGATTGGATGAAATTAATCTCTTGGAGCTGCTGGAATTTTGTTTCAGATGGAATTATGTTCCATATTGTTTCAGATGTTGCTAGAGAAGAAGTCATGACTAGACAGGTCTTGTTCAAATTCCAGTTTTTTAAAAATTAGTGAATGCTTGCAGTACATGGAGTTTACAATCATTTTGAGGAGTACATAATTGCCACTTGTTCCTTTTCTAAAAAATCCCTTTCCATTTTTGTCTACTGTCGGCCTCACCCTCCAAATCCCATTTGTCCTTTTATGTTCTTGTTGATATTACTAAATTTGTCTTCTGTTTACAAGGTTTACATTCATTGAGATTGTTAGGTTATTGTACATGGCATACCTTTCTATGTATTCTTGCTTCTTTTCTCCCTATTGTCCCACCCATGTTTTCTTGGACCCCTTCTCATTTACAAGAGAGACAAGTCCTTGTCTCCTTTCTATCCTTTGTTATGCTCTTTGGCTTCTATATCTATTCTTTTCAGAGTTCTTATGAAGAAGGTGTGTTGGGTTTTGCTCAAAATCTTTTCTACATCTATTGATATGATCATGTAGTTTTTAATCTTGCTCCTGTTTATGTGGTATATTACATTTAGAGATTTACAAATACCCAGTCATTCTTGCATCTCTGTAGTAAAGTATCCTTTGTCACGATTGTGATCTTTTTGATGAATAGTTGTATTTCATTCACTATTATCTTGTTAAGAGTTTTCGCATCTATGTTCATTAAAGATATTGGCCTCTTCAGCTGAGGCTTTATCTAGTTTTGGAATCAATCTGCTGCTGGGTTTGATAAATTTGAAAGCACTCTGTCTTTCTGCATTTCTCTGAACAGTTTGAGAAGTGTAATTGATATAATAACCTCAAAAGTTTTGTGGAATTCATCAGTAAATCCATCAGGTCGTCCTGGGCGTTTTTAGTTGGTAGATGACCGCTGCTCAATTTCATTGCTTGTTTTTAATTTGCTCAGCATTTTTGTGTATCCTTGAGTTAGCTTTGGTAATTTATATTCATCTAAGAAATTGTCTATTTCTTTAAAAATTTTCACTTTATTGAAACAGTTTTTCCTATGAGTTGTTATTGTCTGAATTTCTGATGTCTGTTATGATTTTGGTTTTTTTTTTTTTCATTTTTATTGCATTGATGTGAGTGTTTTCTTCTCCTATTGGCAATTCTGGTGCTATATTTATCTATTTCTTTTATTCTTTTGCAGTACCAACTCTTCTATTCATTGATTTCCTTTGTTTTTTAAGTTTTGATTTCCACTATAATCTTTTGATGTCCTTCTGAATTTTGGTTTGGGCCTGGATTATTATTTCTCAAGTATCTTAAGGGCTCTCATAGCTTTATTTACTTGAACTCAGTTTGTTTTCTTGATGTAAGTTTGATTACAATGAGCTTTTCTCTTAGCACTGCAGTCATAGTGTTTAGTTGATCTCTTTGCAAAGCTGGGGTGTTAGAATTCCTCACAATGACTGTATTAGTGTTATTTTACTTTTTGTGCTCACTAGTATTTGTTTTATGGAGATATCTATTCAAATATTCAGTGGATATGTATCTATAGGCATTATATTTTCTGTTATATTGTTCCCTTAGCATGTGTTGACATTCTTTATTTCTCATAATCAATTTTATCTTGGAATTCACCATGTCTGAGATGAAAATTGCTACTACTACTTGTTTTGGATGCCATGGTGCATGAAATATTATTTTCAATCCTTTGAGTTTTAGTCTGTGAATATCTTTTTCATTAGATGTTCTTTTGAATGCAATAGACTGTTGGGGTCTTTTTAAAATCCCAATCTGTGTTTTTTAATTGAACCGTGAGGCCATTGACACAGAGATATTACTGAGATGTGTAGATTATGTACCATCATTACACACTCTCTGTTGTTGCTTCCTTTGTTTTTCTATTCCTGTCATTGATTTTTTTGTTGTTTATCCACTGACATTGCCAAGATACAGTGCAGAGTGATGTGTAAGACCTATCTTTTACTCTTATGAAATATAACATTCTTCTTTACAATAACATAGAATTTATATAAGGCTTTACTGAATTAATTGCATGATAGATGTACTTATATAGCAGCATGGTGACTTTTTTGATCAGTATACTTGCTAATCATTTTTTTCTATGCTGGGCAGAGTTTCTAGGGATGTTACATTGAGCTATGTCCCCAGCCATTTTTAATTATTTTGTGACATCTTCTCCTTTAATTGCTTGGCTGAGCTCAAACTTGTGTTCCTCCAACATTAGTATTCCAGCGTGCTGGATTATAGGTATGCCTACAGAGTTAGCTAATCATTTTCTTAACTAGTACCTTAGTTCACTTTTCATGTCCCATTTTCACTGTCAATTTTTGTTATGAAGTAAAACTCTGTGCAGAGAGCTTAAGTTCTAAACTTTTTAATCATTTACACTGATATGTCAGGAATCTTCTTACAGAACTAATATCCTGCACAGAATGTAGATCTACATATTTTGTTACACTATCATACAGAAAGGCCTGCTTATTTACTGAAACATGACAAATAATAGGGCCTATAAACTTTTATATTCTACTTTAGTATGTGGAATGTATGCATTGGGTCAAATGACCATTCTAGTAAGTTTAAAGGCATCTATCTCAATTATTGATTTTCCCCAAAATTAGGACTAAAGAATGAAGGACATAAGCACACTTAAAAACCCATGTCAGTAAAGCATTTAGTGTTCTTGCTATCTTTTAAAATAAAACAGAGTTCAGGTTATTGGCAATGTGTTTTAACCTTTCTATTTTCCAAATCAAGTGTTTTTAAGGAGAGTTCATGTAATGTCTGTGGCTGTGTCTGAATGAAACTCAGTTCTCTACCTACTTTCTGTTTTCAGATGGTCCAGATTGCTGGTGGTAGGAGTGGGTGAAAAAAGGTCTTGTTACTTTTGAGATGTAAATTGTACCCTGGTTTGCATTAAATTGCAGAAACACTTAAGAACTTTGAAATAATTGGCAATTTATTTGCTTTCATACTCAAGGTTTATTTTTGAAATGAAGCTTGACCTCTTGAGTAAAACTTTTCATTTTAAAAATTAATGACAAATGAGAAGTATAATATGTTTTCTAGCTTTCAAAGCTCAGAGTTTTCTAAAGTTGTTATCCTACACCCCTTTCTGCTTCAGCTTTAGGATTACCTTATAATCCTTATAAAAGTCAGAGGAATTTACTAAGAGCTAAGGAAATAACTCACTTGTTGAGGTTTGAATGAATTTTGTCATTTGTTTTTGACAACCCAGCGTTCAAAAGATTTAGTTATCTTTTAAAAATTCCACTCTAAATTATTTGGCTTATGCTATGTATTCTATGCCCTGTAAGGAATGGGCTCCTGATCAGTACTATAGTTGTGTAATATGGAAGTTGGTTGCATTTCTCACTGTGAAACCATTTTCCAGCTACTCAGTTCCTGATGTTTTGGCCATCACCAATGCCAATTGCCTTTCCTGTTTGGGTTTTTGCTCTGTCACCTTTTGCATGAACTCTTACTACTTGCTTCATCATCCCTTGAATAAGTAAGGTGAATATTTTGCTTACTGGCATTTATACCCATATTTTCCCTTTCCTCTTTGAATACATGCCCAGTGCTGTCACTTGCTGTATGAGCCTGGCTTGATACTCTCCCATGTAAAATAAAAACAGCATTCTATAATCCAGGCTGAGTACTTTGCTCCATTTGCAAACATTCTCATAAAAATAAGTTAATACATCTAATTAGCAACATTTTCCTTGAGTTCCACCACAAAGCTAACTCAGGGAATATTGTCCAGTGCTGTAGCATTTACTGGAATACTCATGAGGTGACAGAACAACACGTCATAATACAAAATCTTGGACAATGTTTGTTAGCCATCTTTCTCCTTTTCCTTGTTTTTTAGAATTTCTATTTCTCTACAAGCTATACCCACTTTACTCTCAAGCGGTGTCCCCCTCTTATCCTGAGATTACAGTCCTCCTTCTTAGGTGGAGGGCTTCACTGATAAAATAAGAAGCAACAGCACAAAACTTTGCTAGTATGCTCTTTGGGAAACTTGTTGCTCTTAGAAAGCCCAGATAAAATCACTAAGATAATATAGAAATACATGACTTTTGCAAAATTGTATGCTACTTCATCTTTATCAGCGCCTTCACTTGACTGGATCTGTGATTTATGAAATTGAAATCATTTCATGCATCTGATATTCTAAACTTTTGCTTGATAAAATGCCATAGCCAATTTTTCATTCTTCTGTTGTTTTTTGTTGCATATATTTAGTGGTTTCAAGAATTAGGTTTTATGGATGTTTTTGATGTGTAATCTTGTTTACTGTGTAGGTTGTATAATTTTTCCTGTTATAAATGATTGTATAATGAATCTCAGCTTTAAAAATTTCTTTCTTTTTTTTTTTTTTTTTTGTGGGACCAGGGTTCGAACTCACGACCTTGCACTTGCCCAGCAGGCCCCAGCCCCCAAAATTTCTTATTAATTAGAAATATATAGAAATCTAAACAAATTTTCATATATAATATGAAATTGATTCTCAAAGGGAGTAGGGCCACCTCTGAGACCTTACAGGTAACATCAAATCTGAGTTCAGTATATACTAATAGATGCCTTTGCTTTACTTATGGTTTAATGGGCATTTTTTGTGCTGCTGTTTCTGCACCCAGCCTATTCTTTCCAGGTTTGCTGGTAGACCTCATCATTCAATTTGTAAGAGAAAAAGTGGATTTTTTTTTGTTTTCAGGGTAAATGTAAATGAAAACCACTAACTTAAGGTAATAGCTCAGAGAAAAAACACTGAGGATCAAGGTGCTTTGCTAAAGAGCTAGAAATGGAGCCATTGATCAGAGGTCCCTGTGTATAGACTGTTTTCTTCCCTAGATGGGAATATCCTCTAGTAAGTATTCAAGTTGGGGCAAAGAGATAATTAGTGTGTTGTTTTGATAGCAAACACATAGTTTCTTAGCATCACAGCACTTATACCTTGTATAAGTGCAAGGTACGATAAAAGTCTGATGAATGATAGATTAGAAAATTTATTACATTGGCACTAATCACCCTCCCCAGCCCTTCCCCTCACTTTGCACACATTTATCCCATCATTATTACCACTTCTTGAAGTAGTTATAGAGGTCTTCTTTCTTGAATGCCTTTAGTTAGGCTTCTGTGATCACTTTAATACCCTGAATCAGTTCAAAATACTTATGTTGTATGGTAATTTAGGCTTTGGGGAAAATACAAAAGTTCTGTGTTGCTAGATCTTGTAAATAAATTGGATGAAGGCACATAGTAATTTTTTTATGAGGCTGCCTTTCTGTTGGATGGCATAAGGTAGAGTATTGCATTCTTGTAATTCTTAATATCTAATTAGAAATTATTCTTTTTCTCCATTGTTACTGGCATAGAATAGTAGAAAGCACCTGAAACTGTCAAACTTTTTCATCATGACAGTGTTGCTATTGCTCCATGTTTGATTAAACATTTCATTGTACAATTGACTCTGAGCATAATCAAGATGAAAAATTTTCAGTTCTTATTCTTACTTTAAATTTCTCACTTTTATGATATTGATACTCTAAGTGACACCTTTAGTCCTCCTTTCACTGAGTTTAATGACCTTAACCTATTCTGTATTCTCTTGAACTATTCTTTCAGTTTTACTGTATTTTTATCCACTCTCTGCCTATGATTGTTTTTTGAAGAGTGAGCACCTGGACATGTTCTTTTTTCAGTATATAGTGCTGAGAGTATTGATCAAACCCTCTGGGCACAATCTTGCTAACTGACTAAATATCAAAATCTTTAGGCTTGACTGTGTTCTTGAGTGACAGTTCTTTATACCCATTTTCTTATCTTATGTTTGTATTTGTGTAGTAATCTGTATGTCTAAAGTCACTTTTGTTGTTATGTGCACCTAATCAATAAGTCTTCCAAACAATACATAATATTCCTCATTGATAATACTTGAAACAACTTCATCCTTGACTTAGACCTGCTCTAACATTTTATACATTGCGAAATTTTATAACTATACCTCTGAAGTATCCAGTTTTTTTTTTGTGTTGCATTCCAAATTTTTTACTATTTAGAATTCTACTTCAATGTCTTGGATATTTCTTAATTGAATCTTCCTTTTTCTTGATTGAATCTTTTATGAAGTACTTTGAAAAAAACAGTTGCATTAACCATTTGCAGGTGAGTTTTTTGCCCTTAATAATTTAAAAAAAATAAATTCAACTATTTGTCACTAGGAAATAAATATCAGTGTGTTTAAATATATAACAATATAAAATGAAGATAAAGTAGTACAGTGCACATAGATCTAATGAGCTATGGACAATGTCAAGCACTTTCACATATATATAATGATAGTATTAAGAGAGAAGAGGAACCTACAGAATATTTTTAGACATAATGGCCAAAATATTTCTTAAGTTTGTGAAAAATAAAAACTCACAGATTCAGTGGACTTGGAAACACCCAACAAGAAAAATATAAAGGCCATATTATAATCTACTTAATAAAACCTAGTCATAAAGAGAGTGATCTTCCTCTGGGTCTGGTGGCACATTTATGTAATTTGGGAACTCTGAAATATTGAGGCCGGGGATCAAAAATTTCTACTCAACCTGAGCAACTTATGACCTAGTGATTTCCTCTTTCAAAATAACATTAATAATAATAATAATAATAATAATAATAATAATAGTAATAAAAGCTAGAGATGTAGCTCAGTGCCAAGACACTGGGTTCAGAACACAGTAATGGGAAGAAACACTGAAAGTATCTAAAAAATAATATAATAGTGAATAGAAAGATAAAAATAACAATGATAGACTTATCAGTGAGCTATTAGTTAAATACAGTGGAACAATATTAATAAATGCTGTAGCTCTTTTTTAATATATCTGCCATGGGGTCTCATTACATAACTTTGACTTACAGTGGTTCTCATAATTTAAACCTCCCCATTACTGGAATGACAGGTGCACATCACAGTGCCCAGTCTTGGTCACAGGCTCAGCACACCCAGAGGCAGGGCCAGCGTGGCATATGGTGCCAAGGCTCAAACCACGGTCTCTGTTCTTGCCTAAGCAGGTACTTATTCTGCTGAGCTATCTTGCTGGCCCTAAATGCTATAATTTTTCTATTGTATATCTTGTCTATCATATATATATATATATATATATATATATATATATATAGTATATTATACATTTTTGTACTTAAAGTGAATTTTGTAACCAATTTTAAAATCCCTACTGTGATAGTTAGACCATATTGTAATTATCAATATGACTGAGTTGAAATTTACCATTTTACTGAGGTATTTTTGCATATGTTTCATATTTTTCTTTTTTTGTCATATTACATAAAATGATACAAGGATTTAAGTATTAACTCTTGGTTAATGATCTACATATCTTTAGTTTGATTTTACTTGAATAGATGGTAGTAACTGTTTTTTCTAAGAGAATAAAAGAAAAAAGTCATTAACCTGAAATTTGTACCTGTTAAATAAAAAAAAAATAAAGTTGAGGGCTGGGGATATAGCTCAGTAGCATAAGCATCTGCCTGGCAAGTACAAGGTTCAGAGTTCCATCTCCAGTACCAAAATCAATCAATCAGTCAATCAATCAATCAGTCAATCAATTGAGAAATAAATAAAATTGAAACTAAAGTTCTGTAGGCAGCCCTCTGAATAAAAAAATTAGTGGATCTGTAGTACAGAATTGTGAAAATGTGTATTTCAGGTAGTTACATGAGGAAAAAATTTGTCCCTATGAAGGGTACAATAAATGTTTTCATATCTTTAGATCTTTTTAAAAGATAATTGATTATTTAAAGCAGATGTAATATCTATGTATTGTGAGATATATCACTTATTCAAAAGTAAAATTTGTGACAGTACTATAAAGAACAACAACAAAATAATGAAAAGATGCTAGAAACTATAATTTTCATTGAATTTCACACTATTATTTTAAGCTAAACTGTGATAAAATAAATAAGTATATTTTAAATCCAAGAGGAATAACTAAAAGTAACAAGTCAAAGAGGTACAGTCCCTAACTTACTGTGATTAAGCTTATATTTTTAAAATTTATAATGGGATTAACAGACTATTGAGCACATTTTCAACTTACGATATGTTTTACTTACAATGGTTTTATTGGAACATAACCCAATTATAAAGTGAATACTTGTATAGTGCAGTAGCCAAAACAAAAATAATGATGAAATAGAATTCTAAAGAATGTTCATTGTAAAAAAAAATAGGAAAAGGGGAAAGGATAGCAAAGATATAGAAAAACCAAATAACAAGATGGAAGATTTAAAATTACAATAATAATCAGTGACTCAAAGAGTTGGTTCTTTGAAAGATTAAATAAGATTGACACTCAATCTTATGAAAAAAAGAAAGTACTCAAATCCATGCAATTAGAAATGAAAAGGGAAAAAGCACAACAAGCTGTGCAGAAATCAAGATCATCTGTACCTACCTTGACAAACTACATTCTTTTCTTCTAATTAACTTTATCAAAATCAATAATCATCTAGCATATTAAAATTATAGACAAATATTGAAATGTTAAAGATATTAGATGTAGCGAGAGTGAATTTTAGGGAAATATTTTTGAAATGAATAAATAGCATCATATTAAAAATGGACTGCACATTATAAGTAAAATTTTTCCATATTTAAATGAAGATAATGATAAAAATGTATAAGATAAAAATGAAAAAGAAAACATTTACAGATTAGTTATGTAATAGGTCACTCTGTGCCAAAAATCAAGAAATTTTATATTCATATAATTAGGATTCTCAAGGTAGAAAGGAATAGGCAATATATATTTAAAGATTTGAAATTTCTGAATTTAGTTGAAATTATAGTGCATTTCCAAAAAGAGGAAACTTTTGCACAAGTACTTTGAATAAAATCATACCAAGATACATAAAAATGAAATTGTACAAAACTAATTCTAAAGAAGAATTATTAAAGCATATATATGCTATGGAAGAAAAGAATTTAACATCTTATTCCACATTTAAAAAAAAAGAGTAAGTGTGTAAGAAACTAGACTATTTAATTTGAAGGACTAAAAGAGGAAAAAAGACCTATTTGTGTGTAAAGACAAGGAAGAAGCAATATAAAGTCAATGCAAAATAGAAATATACCTTTTAAAGTTTCTAATACTAGGAGAAAATATCATATTATGTCTTATAAGGAAATTGTAAGTCAAACATACAGTATAAATCTGAAAACAAAAATTAAGATTAAATAATATTTAGAAAATTAATTAAATATTAATTCAAAATTAAATATTTCAAAACAATTCAACTAAGAAAATTTTTCATGATAGTAAAGAATTACTAAGAATAAAACATAACATAAATACTGGAATGGCAAATATATGAGCACTTCTAGTGTGTGGTCGACATAGACAATTTTCATGACACTGGTGGTCAGGTATCACTTGTGGGACTGAGCTACTGCTATTTCTTTGACATCCATCCTGTAGATCCTGACAGAATCATGACCCATATGGGGCAGGAGAAGTCCATTTGTAGAGTATGCTGACGGAAATATTTTGCTACTGTATACAAAAAAATAATTGAAAGACTGCTTTTGTATACTTTTATTTTTCTGTGTTTAATTGTTTGTTCTACTTGGTGGGTTCTTTCCATTCTCTTTCATGGAATTGTGGTCATTTTTATCCCTCTCTATACTATCTTTTAGTAGTCTGTGTAGGGTTGAGTTTGTTATCATGAAATTGTTTAGTTGTTCTTTGTCATGGAAATATTTCATTTTTCTATTAAGCTTGAAAGAAAGTTTTACAGGGTATATCTGTCTGGGTTGTAATTTGTTTTCTTGAAAGACTTGAAGTACTTTGTGGTTGCCAGTCTGCCTGATGGGCAAGACTAACTCAACGCACACAAAAAAATGATCCTTTTTTAAATATAGTTTACATCATATGACACAAGGTTGCTTAGTGACTAATAGCTGGCCTGAACCAAACAGAATGTTTTTTTCAACACTGGGGTCACTTGTTTGCTTTAGGCACTTGAGGCCTGGTCCCACCTACACACACTTGATCACTTTCTTGGCTTCCTGTGGCTCCCAACACTCTTCAATTTTATTATTATTATTATTATTATTATTATTATTATTATTATTATTATTATTGTATTTTGGGGAAGGATTTACAGTGTATTCAGGGTCTCACTACTAGATTAGACTCATAGTAATACCTGTTTACAGCCTCCCAAGATCTAGGATTATATGTATGTGCCACCGTGCCCATTTTCAATTGTCATCTTAGCTCAGGCCCCAGGGGCGGGGCCAGCACAGCAGGTGCTGTGATTGAACCCCCAGTCCCTGAAAACTGCTTGAGAGCACTTTAATATGCTGAGCTATTTGGCTGGCCCTTCAGTTTCTTCTTGACTTGAAGGTTTGTTTGGAAAATTCTGCTGTTATTCTGATGGGTTTTCTCCTTAAATGTGATCTGCTTTCTTTCTCTAGGGGCTTTTAGTATACTGTGCTATGTGAAGAAGATATAAAAATCTTAAAACAAGTTAACATAAATCAATCAAATAAAAGATTTAAGTAAAAACCTACCAAGAAAGTAAAGACCAGGCCCTGATGGAATATCTGCTGAATTCTACAAGAAATCAGAGAATATGTAATATTACTACTACTTAAAAATTTTAATGAAGTTGAAATGGAAGCAATGCTTTCAGTTTCATTCCTGAAAGTACTTACCATGATACCAAATGTGCAGGAGAGCACAACTAAGCAGGAGAATTATAGATCAGTCTCCCTAATGAAAACATATATAAAAATCCTCAATAATATGCTGGCAAACATGATATAGTAGAGCAAGGAAATTGTACAACATGACCAAGAATGATTTGCAATTTCTGTCTTGAAATTATATTACAAAGTTATTGTGATAAGACAGCATGGTACTCTCAAAGAAAGAAACATGATCAATGGAACCGATTAGAAAATGCAGAAATAACTCTATGCATACTCAGACTTTGTCTTTGACAAAGGTACCAAAACATATTAATTCGAAAAAAGATAGTCTTTTTTATAGATGGTGCTTAAAATAGTGGCTTTGCACATGCTGAAGATTAAAATTGGACTCATATCTTTCACTAAACTAATTTCAAAATGGATCAAAAATGTAAATACTAAAACAGAAATATTAAAATATACTGGAAGATAAAATAGATAAAACTCTTGAAGACATTGGTGTAGGCCAAGATTAAAATAATAAAAGAATAAAAAGAACAAAATAATAAAATAATAAAATCCGAGATACACAGGAATTATCAAAAAGAAATAACAATTGGCATCTCATTTTATTAAAGTTTTACGTGGCAAGAAAAAACAAATATAGCGAAGAGGCAATCTATAATGTGGGAAAACAATGTTTTTCAGTTGTTCTTCAGATCATTATTGACAACATATAAATATCTGAAAAAAAATCAGATCTCCCAGATTTAATCACACAATCTGAAAAAAATATTATCAGCAAATTAATATATAAAAAACTTCAACATCAATGATCGTTTATGAGATGCATATTTAAACAACACCAATTTTCCTTTCTTACCCCAGAAAGAGTGGTTATCATCAACAAATCAACGAATAAGAAACACTGGCTGGGCTGTTGAGAGAAAGGAACCTTTTCCCACGGTTCCTGAGAGTGTTGATTCTTGCAGCCTCTGTGGAGATCAATGTGGAGATTCCTCAGAAAACTAGGATTAGAGATCCTATTTCATCCTGCAATTCCCCTTCTGGGTATACTCAGGAGAATTAAAAACATCACATGACAGCAATATATGGACACTCATGTTTATAGAAGCATAATTTTTTAATTGATAGATCTTGGAAACAACACAAAAGTTCATCAAGTGGGACATGGATAAAAAAGATGTGTTTTTAATACAATGGAATACTGCTCAGCCATAAAGAAGAATAAAGAATACATAGGAAACTTTTACAAGGTAAATAGATACAGTTCGAGACCATACTAATAAGTGAGATATAACCAGATCCATAGCTATAAAAATTGTACTGTCTACTTAGTGTGAGAAATTGAGATAGTAAATAATATCCCAGCCGTACAATAGATATTATAACATGGAAGAAAAATTCACAGTGTAAAAGAAAATGGGATGAAGAAATGGAGAAAAGAAGGAGGAAAAGCAATATACATGTATATATATAGTATAAATATACAGATTTATACTAATTTATCTTAGTTTATTAAAAAGAAACATTTGTGCTAATATTGTTTGGAGAATTAATGTCATACTCTGAGTATCTAATCTGAAGGTAACATTACATAATGCCTTAAACATTGTTACCTTCCTATTATTTTGCTTTGAAATTTTCTTTTATTTTTTTCTTTGCAAAATAAAAAAAAAGATAACCTACATAAAGAGCAGAGTTTACTAGATTAAATAAAAAAGGCATCATCTAGCTCTGCTATCCATAGGGAAGTAATTTAAGACATATGATATAAATATATTAGTATATTAAAAGTAAAAGGATGGAGGAAAATCTATAACAGTCAAGTGATTTTAATGTTAAAATAGAGTCAAATCAAGAAATGTTACAATGAAGATAATGTAAAGGTTTCTATATTAACAAAAATGTTCATCTGAAGAACCTAAAATAATAGAACTTAAAAATGCATGAGGGGCAAAGATAAATACAAAATTAAAAATGAGAAAACAGGACACATCCAAATGAGCAACAATCTATTAACTATATTCACAATCCTCTTTCAGTATTATGCAGGACGAAGTATATAGAAAGCCAGTAAGGGTATAGAAAACTTAGAAAATATTAATAGTCAACTGATTAAATTGATTCTTTTCAATATATACATGACTTTTATGGAGATAGATTATACTGTGGCTATAAAGTACTTTTAATAATTTAAAATATATTCTTTTCCACATTGTGGAATTGAATTACCAGTGAATATCAATTATTTCTGGGGATATTTTTATTATTTTTTTCAGTCAAAATGTAGAGAGAAATAAATGAGGAATCCAAAAATAACTGACATGTTGTTCTATTTGAAAATATTTTGAAATGAATCAAAGTACTAAGTTGTCCAAATTTTAGGGAAGCAGTGGACCACTATTTAAAAGATAAATTGTACCTCTAAATAACTATTTTTAAAATGAGTTCTTTAATTAAATAAAATTCCATCTCAGAAAGAAGACTGAAAAATGTCAGAGAAAGTTAAACGCAAAATATCCTAGGATGCCACAAGTGGTGGCTCATGCTGTGATCTTAGCATTCAGGGGAGTCTGAGGCAGGAGGATCGTTGTGAGTTCAAGGCCAGTCTGATTTACCAAGTGAGTTCAAAACCAGTCTGAAAAAACAAACCAACAGACCAACATAAAACCAAAACAGCCTGAACTGCACAGGGAGACACTGTTTCAAAAAGACAAAACAAACAAACAACCCCTTCCCCAAATAAACTCCAGGACTGGGGGATAATAATAAAAGTGAAAGCTTTAGTGAAATATAAAATGAACTTTAGAAATATTAATTTTTTTTTTCTGTATTTGGGGAGGAGTCTACAGGTTGTTCAGGCTTTCACTATGTAGATCAGACTGGTAGTGGTTCTTCTGTATTCAGCCTCCAAAGTACTGGGATTACAGGCTTGTGCCATCACACCCAGTCTCCATTACCCTCTCAGCACACCCCTGGGTGGGGCTGGCACTGCACACCAGGGATCAAGCCCTAGCAACTGTGCTCTGTCTAAGCAAGTGATTTAGTCTGCTGAGCTATCAGGGCAGTCCTAAAATGTTACTTTAAAAAAATATTAATGCAATTGATAATTCTCTAACCAGAGCGATCAGCTAAAGGAGGAAATTTGCAAAGTCTAATATGTAAAAGCAGGTATCCCTGTCAATTTTATATTCATTAAATAGAAGATGAAGTAATATGAACAATAAACTTGATGCTAAAAGTTCTGCAAGACTTAATGAATTGGACAAATTAATTAAAATAATAGGAGCTATCAAAAGCATTGGAAACTGTAGCTAATTTTGCACCTGATTTTGATAGACCTTACAATTTCCTTTCAGATTAAGAACAAGGACAGTAGTCTTCTTTTGTCATGCATGTTCCACATTTCAGTAGAGATGTGGGTCAGTGAAACTAGGCAAGACAAGGAAAGAAATGACATGCATTGGAAAAGAAGTATAATTATATTTCTGTGAAAACGTCATTGTCTATATAGAAAATATGAAACTTACTGAGTTTAGAATTACTGGGCTGGTCAGATAGCTCAGCAGACTAAGTGCCTGTTTGGACAAGCACAGGGACCAAGATTGATCCCCAGCTCTACGTGCTGTACTGGCCCCACTCAAGGGTGTGCTGAGCTGACTACTGAGACCCTGTGTGATGCTGAGCATCTGTAATCCCAACGCTTGGAGATGGAGAATGGGAGGTTCACTATAAGTCTGAGACCCTATGCAAATTACATACAAAAGCAATAAAACTGATTTCTCCTTTTAATATTTTTAAACATATATAGTGATTCTGTTTTTTCTTTTTTTATGTGCTTGGTACCGAGTCTCACTGAAGCTTGGACTCATAGTGGTCGTTCTCTTTTCAGCCTCCTCAGTGCTGGGATTAGAGGTGTGGGCCACCACCCCTATCCTAGTGTCCAGCTCAGTGTACCTACAGGCTGTGTCAGCACGGCATGTGGTGCTGGAGATTTTACCCAGGTCTCTGTAATTGCCTAAGAATTTACTTAATCCACTGAACTATCTCCTGGGCCACAAATTTTATTTCTATAGTAGCAGTGAACAATAAAGGTAGAAGTAGAAATTAAAGAGTAACAGTAAAATTTCTAATGACCTAGATAGTGAAATAATTAGGAATAAATATGTAAAATTTTATGAAACTTCTTTATACAGAAAATTGGAAATATTGGTTAAGGTTGACACACACACACACACACACACGCGCATGCGCGCGCACACACACACACACACACACACACACACACATACATTCAACTTCGTGTTTTGACATAAAACACAAGAGCCATGAAAGAAGACTTTGGTAGGTTATTTTAAAAAGTGCTTGTTGAAAAGGCACTACTGAGATAATGCAAGCCATAGATGTGTGAGAAAATGTTCGTAATGAATCTGTATAAAACTGGATTTAAAACATCAAGTCTAAAAACATTCAACTCCCTGGACATGGTGACAAATACCTGTAATCCTAGCACTTGGGAGGCAGACAGAGGGGAGTAGCTGTGAGCTTGAGGCTGGCATAGGTTACAAAGAACATTCAAGTCCTCTCTGAAATGCATAGTGAAACCTGTCTCAAAAAGGACAGAAATAAATAGTTAAATAAATAAAGAAAAAGAAATCCTTTAATAAAAACATAAATAAATACAAAAAGATATATTGGTGTTGATTAAGCATGAAGACACAGCTCAATATAATAAGTAGACAAACAAAAATTAGACCATAAATGAATAATGTCCACCTACTAAAATGTTCAACCTAATATGATCAGACACACCATATGACTTGGTAATTCCCCTCTCATTAATTAATTAATTAATTAATTGATTGATTTATGGCCGGCTCAGCCTGTCCTGGGGGTGGGTCTGGTGCAGGATGTGGTGCTGGGGATCAAACCATGGACCCTGAAGTTGCCTTTGCCTATGCTTTCCTAAGTAGGTGTTTTTGACTGCTGAGACATCTAACCGGCCCCTACTTATTTGCTTTAGAGAAATTAAAACCTATCCAGAAAATATTTAGCAGCTTTGTTTGTAATAACTCTCAAACATAAATAATTCAAATGTCAATGAATTGGTAAATTAGTATTCAAAATTTGATACATCCTTGCAATAGAATACTTATCAACAAAAGTCCTTTCACAGATTTGTACAATACCACAAATCTCAAAAGCATTATGATATGCAAAAGAAGCCAACTGCAATATCATTTTATATGTGACATTTTAGAATGTCAAACAATAGTGAAATAAGAGAATTGGATATTTACCTATGTGAAGGAAATCTGACAGGAAAGGGGCCTTGGAGAATGTTTCAGAGGTCTTAGAAATATTGTATTTTATATCTTGTTTTTGGTGACTATTACATAACTATTCATTTGTCAAAACTCAGTGACTTATACTAACACACTTATGACAGGGCCATCCTTTTTGCCTCGCTGTATGGTGGCTTGAGCCACCAATGATACATGCATGACTGCCCCATGCATAACTGTATAATTTGTATCATCAGTGTTATAAGCTGCCCAGTGGATGGTCATGCATGACTAAAGCCAGCAGGAAAATGTTAAAGTTGTTAAGCTTTATTGTATGTAAATTGTACTTCAATAAAGTTGACTAAAGATACTAAAAAGAGGACTTTGTTTGAAGCACCATTTTTGGAAACATACTAATGTCTGTTGTGTAAATGGTAGTATCTTGATATCCTGATCCAAAAAGTATATTTGATTGTTTAATATATATTTGATTGGAATGCAGTCTCAATTACTCTTCTTTTGTTGCTGGCACAAATACCTGATGCTCAAAATGAAGGAAGGAAAGGTTTATTTTGCTCACAGTTACTGTAGGTTTCAGTCCATACTCAGCTGGCTCCAAGGCAGAGAGGCACATGGCAGAGAGAAGGCTTTCAGGGTGGGGGCAAAGAGCAATAGCAAGGGGAGTGGCAGCAGTTCAGGCAGTTAGCTAGCCTCTCATCCCTCCGTATATTGCGAAGCAAATTATCTACCCCAGGGCAGGTGCAGCATCCACACCCACAATAATAGAATTTCAGAAACTTCCTGGAGGGACACCTATACATAAAGCATAACAGATACTTTCTATAAAGATAATATGACACTCTAATTAACTAGATCCTTTTATTTAGGCAGCGCAAGAGAGAGACTAGAGAAAACTGAAGAAAATAGTAATAAACATGAAGACATTCCCTGAATCAACTCAAATGAGAGGTAAGAGGTCACTCCAAGTAGTACTACCAGAAAAAAATTCTGTGTCAACAACTGAGAACATATTTTTGAAGTCCCTGTGCCAAATCCTAATGAAATATAGGAAGAGACAAGCATGACAAGGGCCACAGAACTTCCTCTATAAGATATGAAACCTCAATATTAGTAGAGCATCTAATACTATGAGGACATTCTTGAGAATAATTGACAGAGAAATCTAATACCAAGGTTTAGTTTACAAATCTTGGTCAGGAACCTGAAGAAAAGAGTTTCATGGCAAAGGGAACCATCATCTTTTTACCTCATACTACCAGTTGTGTCCAAGTTTTCTGCCTATCTTGGGCTAAAACAATTTCTGGCAACTCATTTTTTTCTTTGCTGATGTATAATCACTTATAAATTATTTGTGTGGATATAACTTTCCATTTCTGTCGGCATTTTTGAGTTTTGAAGATGATGAGATTCTGTCCCTCAGTGTGCACTGCCTAGTGGTTTATTGGCTTACTAGAGACAAGTATGACCACTGCCTCTGGAAGATGATGCATCATGAGGTTTTGGCTGAGGGTAGAGGCTGTATTAGCTTTGGCCTTGGGTTTTTGAGGGATCATGATTAAATGTTGTTCAGGAAGGCATATTACTCTTTTTAAGTTGCCAGCTTTGTGGTTTTCCTGTGGAGCTGAGCTAGTTTTCATAAGTAACTGTGGTTAATTTCCAGGAGCCAGACATACTTATTTTGGAGGTGATTCTTCCACCTTCTTGAATGATGAATAAAAATGTTTGACTCTGGCTGCTTTGGTGTGTGCTTTTTATTTTACTGAGAATTGATTAGAAGTTATGGGAAGATTTAATGTAAGCTACACAGAGACTTAAAGGATGTTTACTGACACCTCTTAGAGCCAGTGAGGATTGTTACAGTGATGGTTGAGAAACTGTCATTTGGGTTGGGGAGTGGCAGAGACAAATGAAGAGGCTAGTTGGTTGATGTTTTGGTACAGCTCTGGAAATGAATTTCACACTGCATATATCAAAATATGAGGAAGTAAGATGAGAAACTTTATATGTATATACTTTATATATACATACATACATCTATACATATATATATGTGTGTACATATATATATATATATATATATATATATGTGCATACATGCATACAGGATCTACAAGGTCTTACTACACAGATCTGACTAGTAGTGATCCTCCTGTTTTCAGTCTCTCAAGAGCTGGGATTACAGGTGCTTGCCACCATTCCCAGTCACAATCGCAGTCTCAGTGTGCCCTCGGGGTGGGGCCTACACGGCAAGCTGGAGATTGAACCCTGTCCCCTGCATCTGTCTAAGCAGGCACTTTAATCTGCTGAGCTATCTTGCCTGTCCTTAAAATATTTAAGTTACAATTTTCATATGATAAAATGCATGCTTTAGTTTCTAGTTTTTTTTTTTTTTTTTTTTTAAATGTATTTAGTAGAGTGTCTACTGGGTCTCTCTACACAGATCTGACTCATAGTGATCCTTCCTGTTTTTCAGCCTCCCAAGCACTTGGGTTACAGGTGTGCACCACCATGCCTAGTCTCAATCGCCCTCTCAGCATGCCCGGGGATGAGGCTATCATGGCAGGCTGGGGACTGAACCCCTGGGCCCTGCGTCTGCCTAAGCAGATGCTTTAATCCACTGAACTATCTGGCTAACAAAGTTTTTAAGTTTTGACAAATATGCAGATGCCTTAAGCGCTGCCATATACAAGATATAGAGTTCTATTGTTTCTCTGCATTTCCACGTTCCTCCTTGTAGCTAATCCATTCTCTGTTTTTCTGTTTTGTTTCTGTAGTTTTTCCTTTTATAGAGTGTCATATCAATTCCATCATACAGTGTATAGATTTTTGACTTAGATTTTTTTCCATTTATAATTTGAGATTTATGTCACATGTATCAATAGTTGATTGTATAAATGTGCCATTATGCTTTATTCAGGAGCTGAAAAATATTTGGGTGGTTTCCAGACTTTGGGGAGTGTGATAAAGGTGCTATTTACAAACACACCGACACACAGAGACACACACACACACACACACACACACACACACACACACACACACACAAATGTTTCTATGTGAATGTACATTTTCATTTTATTTGGATAAATCCTTAGGAGTAACATTGTTGAGTTAGACAGCAATTCATGTTTAACTTTATAAGAAATTATTAGACTATTCTCCTAGTATTTCTACAAGTAATATATGAGAGTTCATATTGTTCTATATCCTTGCAAATTCTTCATATTATTACTTCATTTAAAAAGCATATCATTCTCAATTGGGTGTAGTATTATGCCATTATGGTTTTAGGTAAGGATGTATTTTACTTGTAGATGATCTGGAGTAATGATACTATTTATACTTCCAGAGTTAACTTGATACCTGATTATGATTTTTGGTGGAGATAAAGATGAAACCAGTGAGAGTGATTTATAATTTGGTACATTAATTATAATCTTTCCTTGGAGGCACCTGTGGTAGTTTTAAGGTATGTTCACTAGATCTTTGATGTGCTTCTTTTTAAAAGGTGGAGTTTAGTTTTGAAACTTTCGGGAATGGCCTGGGCCTTAGTGATTCACTTTTATGAATATGATGAAAGGTATACTTTGCTTCAAGAGTAAAAGTATGTGGTTTCTTCCTTGCCTCCCTTTCTCTGGAATTATTCCTCCTGGGGCAAAACCCAGCAACTATCTTGCTATAAAAAATATTCAAGCAGCCCTGAGGGAAGGTCCGTAGGAAGAATGCACAGCCTTCTGGACAGAACTAGCTAGAATTCACCCTCAGTCACCTGTATTCTAAGGGTGAAACTGTATGAGTAAGCTCTCATGAGTCCATTTTCAAGAAACTTCCAGCATCATGAAAGGCCTTGAGCTGGACCCACCCAGCTAAGCTGCTGAAAAATTACTGGTGCATAGAAATGGTGAGATAATGTTTGACACATAAAATACTACACAGTGGGGAAATTCCTTATGCAGCAAGAGATAGCTAATACAGATTTAGGTCTGGATATGAAGTACTATTGTAAGAGAAATCCATAAAGACCCAAGAAAAGCTAAGAATAAAGCACTGAGTAAGGCAAAAGGGCTTGTTATTAATTATTCTGCAGAATTATTATGGGCAGAGTCTTGTGGTTCTCTCTCAAATGTTTACTCTTCCTCATGTATTATACTCTACCTGGTTTTAGTTTTTTTTTTTTTTTTTTTTTTAAAGAAGATTGACAATAGCTGATTCAAAATTCTGTACAGAAGAACATTTGTTTTAGGACTGTAAAAGTGTTGTACAGTTACTAAGTAGAACCATAAATCATGAAACACCCTTATCCAGTTTCTTAAATATCTCCTTTTCTTTTCCAGTGATTACTGTAACAGTAGGAAGTCCTTGTCTCAATTTTTGTTTTAAATTTTAATCTCAGTATGAGGTTTTAAAGTAAAAAGTTTGGATGGAAATAACTGATTATCAGGTTCCAAAGGACATATCCAAGGGATCCCTTGGGTATAATCCCTGTACCCAAGTTCTCACGGACTAAGAGATTTACCACTTAAGAACTTCAGTGTCAATGGTGGATATTTTACATGTACATTCTTTAAGCTTCAAATTTAATTTCTTTGGCAATCTAAGCTGTTCTATGTACAAGAAATCATGGGAGAAGTCAGATTCTCCTCTAATGGAGGCCCTGTGCTCTACTAATATATCATAGTTGCCTTCCATCAATTCCATGGTGTTACATAAATTGTTGCGTTCTGCTTTCTGACTTTTTCCTGGCCAAGGTGTGAAGAGGCCCAGGAGAGAGAGGAAAGTAAATTAGAATGTGCATACTGTCTTTTCCTCTCAATAACCATGTCTGACTTAATCCTTGGCAGAGCTGAAATACTTTTTCTCCCCATAATTGAGTCTTACTTCTTTCTCTTCTGGGGGTCATGATGTAAATATTTAAACTAAATTGAATCGTTAATATTCAGAATTGACAGGGACAGGGAAATGTACTCTGGAGCAGCTAGCAAACACTGTTTATGTAAGACAGTGGCTTACATGTGTGTCAGGTAGGCTGGCACATCATGGTTTAACTTATGGTCTCAAGTGTTGATCACAGTCTTGTTCTATATGCTTGAACCTACCAGCATTTTTCAACTCAACTGGGAAGATTTTATTAAAGAATCTTCTTATGGAATATATGAAACTGATCCTTTGTACTTAGAAAATATGGCAGGTTTTCTGAAAATCTTCTGGCATTACGTGATACAGAGCATTTAATACAGCTTGCATATTAGCTCTAGATTCCTGGCATCCTGAGGATGTAGGCATACCATACATGTGTTGTGAACCCAAATTCTGATTTTGTGGGAAGTCAGTTATATTGTTCCTTCATTGTCATAATCTCACTGTCATTTCTCTATTTTTCTAATGAAAAGTTCAGTAAGTGGTGACACTATCTTGCACAAATTAAGCCACTATATATATGTGGCAATTTTTCTTTGTTAAATTCCAGGAAGTACACTAGAAGAATATGGAGGGCTTATCTGGTTGCAACACTTGCCATAGACAAGGAAAGGGAGCAGAATTGTGCAGTTGTTAGATTGGAATATAGGACTGTTCAATTTTCTGCCATCTCACTAGGGAGCTCTCTTACAAAAATCATCATCTGGAGATACTCCAATATCTCCAGGTGTGCTCAATATACATAGACCCTGTACAACCACTTCAATTAGTTGGGACAACCTTGAGAAGAATATGACCTTGGTTTTAAAGCTGAGCAGACCCTGTAGAGCTAACTGCTGCCAGCCAGCAGTTAGCTGCTGTCAACCAGCAATATTCCTTGTGTGAAGACACTGAGGCCTTTCTTGATGAGGAATCTGAGCAGCACACTGCATGTCTGCTACGCGTGGCTAAATATGAATCTTTGAGCTGTTTGCCATGCCACTTACATGTTAGCTAGCTCATGTATGCATATACAGAGTTTTTCTGAAACATTTTGGTAATAAAATTAGAGAAGTAGAAAGTGACAAAATGTTAAAAAATAGTAAGTGCCCATTTTAAAAAGTGTATATAAACTCCCATCTTTTTACATATGGAGAAAGTACTTTTTGAGTATAGCTTCTCTGATCAGAGTTCTGTTGTGTCTTTCATCTGTAGAGAACACCAATGAAATATGATCTTTAAATTATAGTTTTGGCTTATTAAGTGAGAATATAGTTTTATGATTTGTGTTCACAAACAATCTGACTACAAGATTTCCTAGATTTTTCATTACTTTTCCACATGTATTTCTCAGTTGTTTTTGTACTAATTTCCTTTTACTAAGTGTTTTAAAGTGACTAAGCTATGTTTAGATTTAAGAAGTAAATCAATCTAAATATTATTGCAATAACTTCATTTATTCCTTTTTTCCTTCATTTTGAATGATTTAATGCAATTGGTTGTACAATGATGTAAAGAGGTTAGAGAGCATAATACTATATAACATAATAAGACAGTGGAAATATTTAGATGTCCTAGAGAGGGCTATAGTGACCTTAGTACTTTTAGTGGTGGCTTTTGGTCAGTATCTTTAATAGGGTCAGAATAGAGTGACAGTTCCTGAAGCAAATAAAGAGAGCCTTTTACATATTCATAGCTATACCTGCACATGCATCTTTAAAGAACATTCTAGAATAATAAATATTCCATTTCTAAAGAGGGATGAAAGCCCAAAACTCTGCTTGTTGTTTCACCTTTGTGAAGTTAGATGGACCAATGAGTTAGCCAGAGGATGTCTTTGGACCTACTAGCACAAAGCCTGAACTGGAGGATCCAGGAGCTGTCTGTTAGTTTCTTCTTCCTTAAGCACTTCTGTGCATCTTTTTTGGGCATCTGAGGGCCTGTCTTTAAGTAGGAGTCATCCTTAGGCTTGTTTCACTGCCTGAGATAGAGTAAGCCAAGTGAGAAATGCAGAAAAGATATAATTGTTCAGGGAAAGAAAGCTTTTTTCAAAGGTCACTTGTGTTTATAATAGCTTTGTTTCCTATAAAAACAAAACAAAACAACAAAATCCAATGCTGACTAGTACTTCATATCTTTGGGAGACAGCTTCTTTGACTTAAGGATTGAAGCTCCTCAAAGCCATGAACGGTTGGCATATGTCATGAGCCATACCTTTGTATGTATTTTTAAGTTAGTGAAAATAGATCTTTTTTTCTGATGATATTTCTGTATGACTTAAATATAGGTTGTCTGAATAGTGTTTGCAAATATCTTGCTAAATATTCAAACAGAATGTTGTATCAAGAAAGGAAGAATAACGATAATTTTCTAAAGAAAAATGCAAGTTTTTTAACTAACATCTTCAGTCTTAACTTTTGAACTGATATTTAAATAAATCACGGTGGACAAATTTTAGGCTAGGATTAATCTGCTGATTATTTATTGTGCAAAGTTCCTACACTTAGGTTTGGGCATGAGGCTTTCCAGACATTTTTGTAGAAGATTCGCACAGTCAGAATGATACCTAAGATGTTCATGTGTGTCTGATGGAGCTGGATGGTCTCTGGGTGAGGAAGAGAACAAAGGAGAGTTGCAGCTTTTGTCAAGGTCACTGCTCTGTTACTGTCATGATTATTCCTATAGTTTCTCTTGAAACAGGTTTAGAGATCTGGTCAGCAATTTAAACTGATCTATAGCATGAGGATTTTCAATAAGATTTTTCCAATATATCAATGAAGAAAAGTTCTACAAATCCAAGTTAATTGATGTTTGATTGTCAGGGATATAGGATTTCTGCTGATAAGGAGAGAAAAGTCTTGTGTTTGGAGGTAAATGCTGGTGGTGTGGGCTTTCATATCTAAGTGGTAGTATAGATATTGGTCCTTGCAAAAGTCACTGTCTTTTCAGGTGTGGCATTTCCATCATATGAAAGTTCTTTTTCAACCTTACTTTGGTCTCAGGACAAGGTGGCATATTCAGGGGACTTTTTATTTTCTATCATAATATTTTAACTTTATGCACCTTTTTTTCAGTATTTCATTTTTTCTTTGGGCTGTAGCATTAATTAAATTTACCTAGTTAGGGATAGGTATGTGACCAAGGTTTACAGGCTAAGCATAGATGAAGTGAAATAAATTTTATGCCTTATGAAAATACACAAATGAGTCATTGGTACTGAAGCCTCAAGTTAATTCTTTCCCATAATCTTTTAAACATATGTTGAGCACAGGGAAACATCTATGCAGGCTGGAATCTTCTACTAAGTTAATGAAATGTTCATATTTTCCCATGTTATGTGTTCAGTCATTTCTAAAAAGTTACAGTTGCTACAACTCTAAGTGCATGAAGACTATGGTGAAACAGTGGAATGAGAACTGTAGAGAAAGGAGTTTCCCAAAGATCACTCTGATCTCTACTTTACTCAGACTGAAGTGAGCGAGGCAGTTCATGTTGTATAATTTGAGTTACTTCTCCATAATATCTACCTTACTTCTGGTTTACATAGAAGATTTAAAAATATTAGTATGCAAAATATGTGTGTGTGTGTGTGTGTGTGTGTGTGTGTGTGTATGCATGTGTGAGCAATTTAGTGCTATATTTAAGATAGCATGAGAATCCGGAAATGCTCAAAAAATAATTTAAGTATTTAAAAAATTTATCTAAATAAAATTTTAGACTTTGTAAGAAACATGGTTACATGCTGTTTCTTTTCTATAGCAGACAGTAAAGTTTTAATTTTGTTATTATTTTAATTCAAGACATTAAAAATATTGGGGCTAGACCAGTTATGCTCTCTTTGAATGAGAGAGTGTTTGGCACTTATTGATAGCTAAGAAACCTCATTTTTGTCCTAAATAGGCAGGATTGACACTTTTGAGGTCCTAGGCAAATATATTCCCTAAAACTTACACAAATAGTTTTGGGGCTACTCTTTCATCGGGGCACCTACTTTCAAAAGAAATGAATGAGGTAATGTCTGTAAAGGATCTTGGGAGGGCTAAGAACTGAAAATAAAATATTTTTAGAAGATGTTATTACTTTGGGGAGGCAAGACCTACACGTATAGTGTAAAGCCAGATGAGAAGAACACAGAAGTACTGTGCCAGTCGAAGACAGCCATGGGATCATGGCATGTGTGCAGTGACCTGGGGAACAGAAAGAAGGTACAGAACCAGACAGAGCGCAAGAGGAGTAAGGAGTGGGACTACCACACACAGACCAAAAGGTGGAAGGCAGAAGATTTCAGTGGATAACCAAGGAAGGAGGTGTTGAGTTTCTTCAGTCTTTGCTTTCTCCTCCCTGGCCTTTCACTCTCTCATGTTCTCCATTTCATCTTGTGTTTACTTTCTTACACTCTGAGCAAAGGTATAGGATAATCCTCAAACACTGATTTCATCTCATTGCTTTCCTGATCAAAGGTCCATGGTGAAGTCTCTGTCCATTATGCTAGACCCTCCCCTAACACATTTACAAAAGTATCTTTCAAATGAAAGCTTACTTGGAAGAGTCATTTTGTAATGAACAAATTGCTGTTCCAGTTGGAGTACAATAAGGGGACCTAGAATGCAGCCTCCTGAGTTTTTCCCCCTTTAGTGTTATGTATAACATTGAAGTTGGATAAATCCCAAGCCCTTAATAACATTCAGTCCTTGACACTGTGACAACTCATTCTTGTAAAATTTGGTAAGCCTCACTACTGATTATCTGTGAGTGTGCCTCTGTTTCTTTGCTCAGACTTCCTTCACAGTGTTCTCACACCATCTTTACATTTTATGCTCTTCTTGCCTAAGATGTTCTTCAGGTACACTACGCATTACTCCTTTGAGCTTGGCTAAAGAGGCTCAGATGTTTGGACTGCTTCCTTATTTCGCTCTTCCCTTTACTTGATGTTCCTTCACTATCACTTAACCTGTGTTATCCCTCCCTGCTCAAAATCTAAAGACCTTTGACTTAAAAATTTAACCTTGCTTAATTCATCAGCCATCTGGGCCAGAAAACAGAGTCTTTCATCTCTAAGAGGCAGATGCTAGAATTATTCTGCCTGCCTAGAGTCTGGAGTTTTATCTAAATGGAGTGAGCTCTTTGACACAGTATATACTCATTTACTGCTTCTTTCTCTCAAAGACTTATAAGTCTTTGGGTCTGAGAAACAGTGTAATGTTATAATTCACATACATTCTTGATACTTTCCTGTCTGGAGACCAAATCTTGTCTCTGTTAATGCAGTTTCTGGTTGAAAGCATTTTTTCCCACCTGAACCAAGAATTGAACACTGGGCCTTCACAGTGAGCTCTAGGTCCCAGCAAATTTTTTTGTTTTTTTATTTTGAGATGGGATTTCTCTAGGTTGCTAAGTTGTCCAGGCTGAGCTTCAGTTTCTCATTCTATGTCAGGTTCCCAGAGTACAGAGATTACAGGTGCTCAACAGTATGCCAGGCTTTTTCTTATGTAAGTAATTTAGGGATGAGCCAAGAATCTTTGGACTGAGCTACATACATATCCATTTTTTTTTTTTTTTTAGGGAATATCCTTAACTTTAATTTTTTTCAATTGTTATGTTTTTAAGAGTAAAAATAGCAGAAAAAAACAGTGACAAGGGTACATTTAGTACAGAATTTCAAGACAAGAAAAATTTAACAATAGTTGCATTACATATTTTCATCATCAAATCAGTATAGATCAACAGATATAGGTAAGGATGATCAAACAATTAAACACTAACACTTTCAATAAACATTAATTTTTAAAATTCCTTCAATTTCATTTTTTATTTAAGTCACTTTTCTTTTTTTATTTCTAAAACTCGACTTTTAGTAGTTTTATAAATATGCAGCCTTTCATACAGTAATGAAATACATCAGTGCACTTGGCAGTCACTAACAGACTGTGACTCTAGCAGTCAAATTGAGTCTTTTTTTGAGTTTCAATTTTTTTATTGTTTAAATTTAACAATGGTTATGTTACATATTCTCATCATCAGATCAGTTTAGATTAATACGTATAGGTATATAAGATAGATCAAACAATTAAACATTAACCCTCCTAAATCAACATTACTTTTTTTTCCTTTTGCCCTTTCTTTTCTTTGAAGGTTGACATATTGCATACTGTCCTCACAATCATTGTACAGAGTACAGTGTGTGGGCATGACCCACCTCACTATTAATGTTGCTTAGGAAAAAATAAATAAAGGAAAACAATATGCTTCCCTTTGGACTAAGAGGAAGAAGATACATACACAAAGGTTTTGCAATTGCAGTGTGCCACCAGTGAAGCTTGTGCTGTTGGAGGCTATTGAATCTAAGCCTCCTAAAGCTCATCTCACCAATCTAGCTCTGCATTTCATGCATTGTAACTAAGGATTTTTTTTTCTTGCTGGGTGGTCAAGGGCAAGTCGAAGCAAGATCTGTATAACAAAACATTCTTTTTTTTTTTTTTTTTTTTTTTTTTTTTTTTTTTTTTTTTTT
>PVJA010015072.1:10927-46260 GCA_004027025.1 Myocastor coypus | reverse complement strand
TTTTTTTTTTTTTGTATCTTCCAGGGTCAAATCCCCTCAGGATTAAGTTTGGGACCATAGGCAGTACTTTGTAGAACTGTTGTTAGTGTCAGCCTTTTGGACAAGTCACGGCCATTGCTTGGCCATTTTGCTTTCTGTGAAAGCCTGAGAGAAGATCTCTTTCTTAAATGCAGCTCCTGAAGTAAGAGGAATCCCCAAAGAAGGATACACAAATGAAAATTTCTTTTATAATGGAAGTGAATGAAAACAGGGCTATGTGCTTTATAAATATTTCTAGAAAATTTTTAAAGACCTTTCACATACAAAACAAGAACAACAACAACAACAAAACCAAAATCCTCCTAAGAAACCAGGAAATAACAATTAAGTAGCTACAAATGATACAAAGAAAAATAATGTAAGAATAATAGGTGTCAATGAAGCAGTGGAAAACAGCACACATGATATGAAAAGACTATTTGCAGAAGTACTAGCCGAAAAATTTCCAAACATAAGAATAGACCCTGACAAAGCAATAAGTGAGGTATATAGAACTCCACACAGCCATAATCTCAATAAACCTACATGTAGACATATAATAATCAAGATCTCAGAAATTCTTCAAAAGAATATAATATTAAAAGCTACCAGAAAGATAAAACCGGTCACCTACAATGGAAAGCCCATCAGAATCATGGCAGATTTCTCAACACAAGACATAAAATCAATAAGAGCTTGGAGTAAAATATTTCAGGTCATGAAAGAAAAGAACTTCCAACACAAATTGATGTACCCTGCAAAACTATCTGTCAAATTCAATGGTGAAATAAGATCTTTCCATGGCAAAGAACAATTGCAGAAATTCATGATCACTAAACTAACCTTACGAAGAGTATTGACAAATATTCTAGAAAGAGATAGAAGAGAACACAGCTTGAAGAACAATAGAAAGGAACTACAAAATAGATAATGTAATTAAAAAGAGGGAAAAGGTACAGAACCTATAACAGGAGAATACATGACAAAGATAACCCAATATGTACCAGTCATAACCATCAATGTAAATGGCTCAAATTCACCAATCAAGACAAACAGATTAGCAGAGTGGATTAAGAAGCAAATTCCAACAATAGGCTGCATAGAAGAAGCACATTTAACTCAAAAGGAAAATCACAGACTGAAAGTCAAAGGATAGAAAACAATCCTCCATTCCACAGGAAATCATTAAAAAGCAGGGGTAGCTATCCTGCTTGTTGACAATATTAACTTAACCAAAAATCGTCCAAGGAGATAAAGAAGGTCGTTACATACTTTACATACACAAGGAGAAAACTGCAAGAGGAAGAGATAACACTTATAAATAGTATATATGCCCCTAATGTAGGAGCATCCTCTTACATAAGACAAATTTTAACAGATATGAAAAATCAAATGAGGGGCTGGGGAGATAGCTCTGAGGCACAAGTGCCTGCTGGGCAAGTGCAAGGTGGTGAGTTCGAACCCTAGTCCCACAAAAAAAAAAAAAAAAAAAAAAAAAAAAAAAAAAAAAAAAAAAAAAAAAAAAAAAAAAAAAAAAAAAAAAAAAAATCAAATGAGCAATAATACACCGGTAATGCAGGATGTTAACACAGCACTGTCACAAAGAGATAGATCAACTAGGTAAAAAATCAGTGAGGAAATAACAGAACTAAACCACTTGTGAAGAAATTGACTTGGTAGACCTTTACAGAGTGCTTCACTCAGCAACAACAGAATACGCACTCTTCTCAGCTGCACATGGGACATTCTTCAACATAAACCACATACTAGTACACAGAGAACTCTTAATTAAATGCAAAGCAACTGAAATTATCCCATGCATACTATCTGGTCACAGGGCAATAAAACTGGAAATTATTGACAAAAGAAACTACAAAATCAACATAAACATGTGGAAATTAAATAACAACTTCCTAAGTATCCAACAGGTAACAAATGAAATTAAAGTAGAAATTAAAACATATTAGGACTGGCCAAATAACTCAGCAGATTTCTGTTTTAGTATGGGTTTTATTAGAGGAATAGATATGATACAAAGAACAGATATAACACAAGATGTACCAGTCACAGAGTTGAATGAGGAAGTGTGCCAAGAGCATCTGCATACCACAGACTGAACGGTTCAGCCACAAGGTCTGAAACTCCCTGCAGTGTTTCATGTCTAACAGTCTCTACTGGTCTATATTTGTCAGCCTTTGGGTCTACAAAATGTGATTGTGGGCTGAGAAGTTGTTTGGCTTTAAAGTCAATCTACTAGTGAGTCCCATCTCCAATTTTAGTGGTATTGGCCAAAATAGAGGCAAAAGAAAGACTGGTATGTGAAATTCTTGAGTATTGATCAGAAAAACGGCAAAATGAGGTTCAAATGGAAGCAATAAGACAATGTTTCAGTTACAACTCTGATATCGGTACAAAGTCATTAGAAACCTCCACTTATCAGATAGATATTACCTTGGGTTCTCCGGCGTTCTAGTTGACCACCAGGAAATCATATCTCTGTGATTTCCTACTCTGTAGGTTACTCTGTGGGTAACATCTAATTGTGTGAACAGATTAGCTTACTCTTCCTCCCAGTATCATTTTTATTTTTATTTTTCCAACAGAAATGTTGCCAAGCAAACTCTAAAATTCCTTTACAGTTGAAATTTAAAACTGGTCAATAAGATGTACGCAATTTCTGAGAAGGAATTCCACAGTGGATTAAGAAAGGTAAATTCAAGAGCAAATGGTTTTGTTTTTCTTACTTTGTCCTTATCAGTTCTCTTTGCCTGGACTCAGACACTGCCTAGAGTATATGTAGCAGCCATGTTTTGACCATGAAGTTAAAAGCCATATCCTGAAAATGGCAATTAAAGAGACATAAGACATGGCATTTGATGACATCCTGGCATAAGTGTAAATTACCTACCTCACAAGCCCCAATTTATCTACCTTCAGAGTTCTTGTTATAGTGTGAGAAAAAATATTCATTGAAGTGACTCTTTCCATATGATCAGTCAGTTGCAACACTCATAAGTGATACAACCTTATTTCAACAAATTAAAAATTTGGAGATGTCTGTCATTCAGTTAATCAGCTTTCTATCGCTGTAACAAAAATACCTGGGAAAATGACTCATAGTTTTAGAGCTTTTAACCCATGTTCAGCTGGTTCCATTGCTGGAAGTCTATGGCAAAACAGAACATCATGGTGGTAGGGGGCAGGGATGCATGGTGGAAGTGGCTCCTCGTCTCATGGCAGATAGGACGAGGGGGGGAGAAAAGGGGGGAGGGGTGTCAAAATACATCCTTTGAATCCCCCAGTAACCTGCTTTATCCTTTTAGGTCTTACTTTCTGTTGAACCCATTGACCTATGCACTCATGACCTCATCTTGGAGGAGATTACAGCCCCTGTGACACAATCACTTCCCAAAAGGTGACAGTCAAGAGTTTACAACACAGCCTCTGTAAAATAGTTCAGATTCAAACCATAACAAGTTCCAATTCTCTTTTCAGTGCTGGGGATAAAACATAGGGCCCTGTGCCCATTAGGCAAGTGCTGTACCACTGAGCCAAATTCTCCTTGTTCTGATCCTTAATATATTTTTGTAACTGGACTTCCAACACATCATCCTCTTTTTGTTTTCCTTTGGCAGCACTGATGGCTTTTTCTCAGCCTTTTTGCTGATCTTTCTCCTTCTGGCTTCTGTTCACGGCATGGCAACCTGGGGCTCAGTCTTTGCACATCTCATCTTTTCTTTCTTTCTTTCTTTTTTCTTTCTTTCTTTCTTTCTTTCTTTCTTTCTTTCTTTCTTTCTTTCTTTCTTTCTTTCTCTCTCTCTCTCTCTTTCTTTCCTCGCTCTCTGTCTCTGTCTGTCTGTCTGTCTGTCTCTCTTTCTTAAAAATCTAATGTAAAGGTTTCAGTTACCATCTGGCAACTGCTAGATGTGTATTTCCACTCCAAGCCTCTTCACTGACTCGTGTCCACCTGACCATCCTGTCCATCCTTTGGATGCCCCATAATGAGCTTAATTTTGGAACAGAACTTTCCTTTTTTCAAGTTTGACCCACTCTCAATCTCTCATCTCAGTAGATAGCACTCTCACTTCCAACTGTAAAGGCACAAACTGGAGTCATCCTTGAAAATTCTTTCTCATATTCTCTCTCTACTCTGTGGAGACTTCAGCTCCACCTGAAGAGCATGTGGTATCTGACAATTCAGGCTCTATACTGCCTCCATTGCTACCTCCCAAGCCGAGCCACCCTCACCCTCCTCCTGCCACAGCCTTGGAAAATCTCCCCTCACTTTGCTCCTTTCCTTCTATGAAGACAGGCCTCGACACACAGCCTGTACTATCCTTGCACATGAAGGTGTCCCGTTTATCCTGCCAGACTCCACAATGCCTCTTCATTCTGCTCAGAGTGAACACAACATGGAAATTAGCTCTCAAGAAGCCCTAAGACCGGCCACCCAGCGTCCTCTACTGGGCTCTCTTTTTACTTCCTTGCAACCTTCCTGGCCCCACTGCTGTTTCTAGCACACAAAGAGCACCTGTGCAATGGTCTTTGAACTGGTCGTCCGCTTGGCCTGGGATGCTCTTTTTCTAGCTGACTCCTTCACTTTCTTTATGTGTTCGCTCAGTCTCATCTTTTCCAGGAGGCTGACCATGGCTTCCCTACTTAAGACTGCCACTAGCAGCATTCACCACCCACCTTAAATGCGCTTGCTTCAAGCACTTCCCATCTAACCGTGATTCTCTCTCTCCTCCACTTGCAGCCTCGTGATGTGCTGTGCAGTTTGCCAGCCCGCTGTTACCTTCAGTCTTTTTCACTAGAACGTAAGGTGCATAATGACAGAGTTGGCACTGGCTTTGCTCCCAGACATATCCCTAATGTCTAGTGCCATACCTGGTCCAGAGTGAGTGCTCAGTAAATATTAGTTGCAGGCTTGAAGGAATCACCTATCCATGGAGGAAAGGGCGGCAGGGTGAGCAGCAGGGCTTCAGACTACGTGAGCAAAAAACACTCAAGTGTCTGGTGAGTCCCGAAGCAGGTTCAATGTGGAGCCCAAAACCCCTGCCCAGCAAGCCATAATAGCTGTTGAAGAATGGCTGTAGGCATTTCTGATTGAGTGAACAAAGTCATGACAATCAAGTTAGTGAATTCATGAAAAATTTCAGCAGGGACACATCTGAGAACTGCTTCTTTTGTTTAGACTGAGCTTTGGAATCCAGAAAAATCAGACATTCCATGGAATGCATTTATGTGGCATCAGAGTTAGGAAAAAATTATATTTCTTACTTTAAACATAGCCCAGAGGTTTGAAAAAATATTTTAAAGCACAATTTTTAGTGTTTCTCCACTTGTTAGTTCTCTAAGAGCGTATTTAATATAAATATTTTTCAGTATTTTGTTATAAAAATTCAGACATATAGAAAAGTTGAACAAATTGTACAGAGAACCACCCTCTACCCTCTATACTCATTTCCGATTTTATAATTGACAACAAAGACTCAGAGATTTGTTGGCAACTTGTCCAAGCCTGGGGTGGGAGAGGGGAGGGACGAAGAGCTGGAGGTGATGGAATTTCTGATCCCCAGCAGCAGTGGAACTGAATACGTGGGTGGGCTTGGGTGGTGGCTGTTTTCATAAAGCATGCATGTTTGTTGAACTTGGGGGCGAATTCTTCAGAAATATTGACTTTTTCCCCACTGAGATGGAGAATTCACTCCACTTCTGGTCTAAATAAGCAAACATTGCTTGGCTTCAGCTCCTCTTCAAATGCAGGACTCTGGTTAGGCCTTGATGGGAGCTTCTTGGCAGAGGACCCAGCCTTTTCGGAGAGGCGCACTTCAGCGTGGAGCACAGCACACAATGGCCTGCATTTAGACTGTGCTACAGCTGAGGGTGAGCCACTCAGTAGCACTGCTCTATGTTAATGGCTTCAGAATGGAAGGGTCTGTGTCCTTGTCCCTAAGCTGGAGACAGGGAACAGGGGACACTGTCCAAGAGGGAGATTGAGTGGTCCTCTCCTCATCTGCTTGAGATCCTGTTATAATCTCTTCTCAATCTGAAGCAAGTAGAGATTCAGGAACCCAGATTTCCCTCCTGTGAGCTCCTTTAGCCACCGTGTTGGTTCTGTTTGGACTCACAAGCCTCTTCTGTTAATATCTGGAAATTAGGGGAAGCACTCTGCAGAAATTACTTTACTTTTGGAATGATGTCAGTTTTCCTTCCGTTTTTCTTTTTCCTGCATAGATTGGCTTCTTTTCCCAAACATTATTTATCCAAGTTTTACTCCCACATTTTTGTGATAAGAATAATAAGATTCTGATGAGAAGGTTTTGAGAGCTGAGTGGGCTTAAACGAAGGCTTAATGGCTAAGCCTTCAGTCTTAACTATTAGAAGCAAGCTAGGTTAGTTGACTTCTGACAAGTTTTAACTAGACTGATCATAAATCCAACCATCTTTTAAATACCAGGTAAGTCCTTTTTACTGACACTTGTTTTTCAAATGTAGAATTTTGTGACAGCTGAACAAGGCTCATGCTCCACGAAATGGGCTCATTAATTATATTTTATCCCAAGGAACTGATTTTGCTGGGAAAAGGCAGAAATAGATCACAGTCTTGAGGGCTAAGAATCATAATGAACGTACTTATGTGCAAGGATTGTAGTCATACATTTAAAATGAGCCTCATGAAACAGTATGAAATAATTACCATTCATATATTTTATTATTGTTATCTTATAATAGTGCTGGGGTTGAACCCACAGCCTTGCACATACTCAGCAAGTGCTCCACCACTGAGCTACACCATCAGCCCCTTATCATTTCTTTTTTTTTTTTTTTTTTTTTTTTTTTTTTTTTTTTTTTTTTTTTTTTTTTTTTTTTTTTTTTTTTTTTTTTTTTTTTTTTTTTTTTTTTTTTTTTTTTTTTTTTTTTTGTCTTTTGGAGACAGGGTCTCGCTATGCAGTTCAGGCTGGCCTTGAGCTCACTTTTGTAGCCCAGGCTGGTCTCGAACTCGCATTGATCCTCCTGCCTCAGCCTCCCGAGTGCTGGGATTACAGGCGTGCGCCACCACGCCTGGCCCTTATCATTTATTTTCAAGAGCAAAAGAAAATCTAAAAACAATAGTAACACATTTGTAATCTGTAATAGCAACCCATTGATAAACACAAAAATGGTCTGACTTGAGTCAAGGTCTTAATTTTTGAAGTGAATTGGGTGATGAAACAGAGAGATCATTGCCAATGAAAGATAATTTGTATTACTTATACTTCTCAGGAGGCTAAGGCACCACACTTGGGCAGGAGGGAAAAGGGAAAGCAGGACACATGCTTTTGGGGGACAGGGGTTTTCTCAGGAAACAAAGTATGGCAGGGCAAACATTTTAGTCAGTTTAGATTTTGGGTAATTACAGATGATCTGGGGCATAAGAGCAGGCCCTAGTGTCCGGTGGCACTAGGGAAGAGTGGATAGGGAAGGGGAGATAGTGACTTGGTGTGTAAAAGTGGGTTAGAAGAGTTGGTTAGGTTTTGGATGTAGACTTGGGATTGGTTGGAGGGTTGAGTGTGATTCCATGCACCTGTGAAAGCTAGGTTACAGAGGAGATGCAAATGACTTTGTCACTGGTTCGGCTTGTGCCTGGCAGATGTCAGATAAACAAGATCAGAAACTAAGGAGACAAAGTTGAAGCAAGGTGGCCTCAGGACAACCCTTAGGCCCCAGCTGCTGAGCTTCTTCTACGAAACCATCTAAACTCATCAAGTCTCTCTCTTCCAGTTTCTTATTTTCCTTTCTGGTGGTACTTGGGATTGAAACTAGGGTTTTTACACTATGCTACATCTTCAATCGAGGTTTTGCTTTTAATTCAGATGAGGGCTTGCTGAGCTTTTGAGTTTCCCAGGCTGGACATGAACTTGGAATCCTCTGCTTGCTTCATCCTTCAAGGCTATGATTAGAATCAGGCATGCGGCTACAATCTCCCCATCTTGATTCTGCTGCGAGCCTTGTAAGTGAATTCACAGCATTAGCTATTGACCTGACTGGTTACTCAGCCATATTCGTCAGAAGTCTGACTGTTCTGCTCCCAGGCATCCCATCCAGTTGTCCTCTTCCTGCCTTGTGCTTAGCGTCCTTGCTTTGGGTTATACAGTCTTCAACTCCTCTCATCTAATCTGTTGTTCTGCTCCATACCCAACCAACACTCACCCTCTTTCCTAAGGTCATATATGAATGATCTTTCACACATAATAGACCTGATCACATGCATTGCTCAATTATATCTCACTTGGCTTCCAAGTCTTTATATTTCTCAGTAAAGCATGAGAGATCCTTCATTTTCAGATTCTCCCTTATCTCCTTGGTGGGCATCCTACAAAACTAAATACTGTGCCATGTACTTAATCTGGGCCACACTCATAGGGCTGACACATAGTAGGAGCTTTCCAAACCGAATGTTTGGAAAATGAGAAGAGAAGTAGAGTGGGAGGGATAATGATGAGTAGGTAGGTAATTTTTAACCCTAATGGTTCCCAGTGATTGAGTTTCATTGGTGTGTAGGAAGTAGACTCATTGATAATTTAGTGTGGTCAATGTGAACATTTTTGCAAGACTGATGAGATTCTTGTTCTTAGCATTAGACTTATTAGAGTTAAAACCTCTTGCAGCTAAGCTTAGAGCCTCAAGAGGTATTGGACTGCAGATTGTACCAAGTGCCACAAGGGGTTGCTAGAGAGCAAGAGAAACCCTAAGAAATTTTACAATTCTTTTGGCTCCTGCCTGAGTCTTCTTGATAGGAAGTAGATGTTTTCCTCCTTTCGTAGTGTTATTTACTTAGTAGATACAGTGTGGCCATATGTTATCACACCAATCCCTCAAAGTTTTCTCTGCTCCCCGGAGAGACTCAATATGCTTTCCTGTTCCTCAGCTCCTTTAATGCCATTTAAATCAATGTGGTATTCAGAGAAGAAGAATAAGGTGGACCCTTGCATCTATGAAGATCCAAGTAGTGCGTCGGGCATCTTCCTGTCAAGCCCTGGCCAAGGATGCTCTTCTGGGTGAGGATGCTGCAGAAAGAGCTGCTGCTTCTTCTGGAGCTTTGGGAGAAAAGTTCAGGCTGGATTTCAGCCTTCACTTGCTCCCTTGGTCAGGGAATGTGGAGACAGAATGGAGAAGAGCTAATGGAATAAAGGAAATTGAAAATAACATTTTACATAGGTATATGCATACGAACTACACGTGGATATGTAAGAACTAAGAATGATGCCGTATATTATACGTAAGTTCTTTTTTATAAATATAAATTATTTGCCTGATATTTTGTGAAAGGGCTTTGTGCTGCACTGAGTAGGTACCCCAGGTAGTTAAGGAGACCTGTGCTTTCTAAATCATCTGAAATATTCCAAGCTTTGCAGTGATTCAGTTATGGTTGTTTGGTATCGATCACAGAGAGACCTGTTTTTGTGTTTCTTTTCAACCCGTGAAATCAACATCTTTCGGGGAGTGCAGTTCCTAATAGATTCCACGAGGAAGTACTTCCGGGATTTGCTTTCGTTCTGCCCTGCCTATGCAGGACAGTGGAGGAAATGTGAAAATGCTCCTTCAGGATGTAAGACACAGCTTGGTCTTTCGACACCAACTTACACTGCTTTATTCTTCCCTAGGTGTTTCTACATGGTCTTTTTCCTCAACTTGCTTTAATTGGGTACTCATATGAATGATCTGTCAGATTAGGTTTGCTTGTTTAATTCATAAAATCCAAATAGCAGTACCTCAGATAATACAAAGACCTATTTTTAATTTAAAATCAAAGAAGCCTGGAAACCACTAATCCTGGTACAGTAGTTTTACAGATATCTAGGATAGAAACTCTCTGTCCTTCCTCCAACCCTTATTTATTTATTTATTTATTTATTTATTTATTTATTTATTTTGCGGAACTGGGGATGGAACTCAAGACCTTGCACTTTGCTGGGGAGGCACTTGTGCCCCTGAGCCATCTCCCCCTTCCTCCAACCCTTAAAAGGTATATAGCTACTTGATGGTCAAAGATGGCCACAAAACTCCTTGTCATTGGGGCCAATTTTTAGCAGTGACATAAAGGAATGAAGAAACACATAAAGGTATATAACCTCCTGCTCGCTGAGGAGGGTTTCTTTTTTGTAAGTTTCCATTTAACAACTTCCATTTGTATTCCATTAGCCATCTGTATCTGCAAAGGATTCTGGAAAGTGTAGTTTCCTAGCCTGGAGCATGTAGATTCTTGACAATATAGGAGTTAGTTATTAAGAAGGCAAGCGTAATGGATATAAGATAGGCAGCTAGTAGCCTCCACCACATACAATAATTCAATTCTATGATGTCTGTGAGAATACAGAAGTAAAAGACAAAAAGCAGGACAGTTCCCTTCATCCAGGCATGGAATCTCTATCTATTCTCTGCGTTGTTAGCTTAGGCATTCCTCAGACCTCCCTTACCACCTATGTGGTTTTTCATTTTAGCACTGCCTGTCTTGTGGGCTTGAGGCTCACATAGTCAATTACTAACGACTGGACTCCTTGTAATACCCTCAAGCTCAGAAAGACCCATAAACCCAGAGAAATGCCTCCCTCCTGTGTGTGCTCCAGCCCCAGGCCTGGGGGCTAACTCTGATGTCTTCTCTTGACTCTTTACACCTTCTTGGTCCTGCTTCCTAAGCCACTCCTGGACTGTCCCACCCTTCCTACCTCCACAGCCACTCCCAAGATGAAGCCCCTCTGTCTATCACTTGGACAGCCGCCTCAGCTTCTTATGTAGTATAAGTTCTTTCATGCTCAGCTCTCTCTAATTCATTCTCCATGCACAGTCAGGAGAAATTATTTAATTCTCTTTCCTTCTTGCTAATGTGGTAAGCTCTTTTCTGTCTCAGGCTTTGATACATGAAGTTTTCTGCTTGCAATGTGCTTTCCTTTAATTCTCGCCTCTTTGTTCAGTGAATAATCATGCTTTTTGTTTGTTGGTTTGTTTTGAGATGGAGTCCCACTATATAGTCCAGGCTGGAATTGAACTTGCTACCCGGCCCACACTGGTCTCACACTCAGTCTCTTTGCTTTAGTCTCCAGAATGTTGGGAGTACAGGAGTGTATCACCACACCCAGTGCTTCATACCTATAGTTCTCTACTACTTGCTTGATGGTAGGTTCCTTGAAGCCAGGCCCTCTTTACCTAATTTCTCTGTACCGCAAGTGCCCAGGATAGCACTGCACCTGTTCATTCGGCCACCCAACTCTTCATTCATTTGTTCCTTAACTTAGACACATTTGTTGACATCCATGTACTTATTTGTGGTTCAATGGTTGACAGCCTTAGTAAAAGAGTTATTTCTTTAGAGTTACAATCAGGACTGTAAGCAGAAAGGAAGACCCATTGTATATGATGCAAATAGCACACAGGAGGGACAAGAAGAAGGAGGGAGGAGGAGAGGAATGAAAGGTGAGTTTTCTGGTAAAGAAGCAGATAGAACTTTTTTTTTTTTTTTTTTTTTTAATCTCCTTCTCAATCCTTATTTCCACTCTTCTACATGATCTTATGCTAGGCCACCAATTTACATAAGCTGAGCATGAGACAAGTTCAGTTGAAATATTTTTAAATGAACTAGTTACCACTATTGCTACCTTCTTGAAGCTTCTGATTTGAGAAAGGTAATCCAGAAACTGGTCTGTCTTGAGTTTTTCTTGTCCTTCGCTACGTCTCTGCCTTCAGACTCTCTCACTGTCCTTGGCTGGCTGTGTTTGCATTGGAACCATGCAGAGCAGGACAGCGTGCCAGGCTAAGCCAGGTGCACCCTGCTCACCCTCCCCTGGGCTCCAGACTTGGGCCAACATGGAGGACTGAGGTCACAGTCTGATGAGCTTGCAGCTTGCCATGGTCCCCACGATACTAGAAAAGAGGGAATTAGCAATGGAGAGGGAACTAGAAGGGGACCTTCAGGGACAAATTTTTTCTTTTGGGGAAGCGGGTTTAACTCATGCATACCAAGCATGAGGTCTGCCACTGAACTACAATCCTACCCTAGGAGCTCAGAGTTAAAGCCTTCTTTGTTGGCCAAGAGAAATAAAAATAGAAGTTTTTTTTAAAAACAATTCTATTCAGTACATATGCATATTCACACACACAGAAAGAAGAACACCAAGAGGGCTGGAGGATAGCTCTGATGATTACTGGTGGTCACTTCCCCAAGAGCCTTTAAGCCCTGCTGTCATTCATACTAGTCAAGTCCTCCAAATGCCTTGAGCACTCGCTGACAGCCATGCCAGACGTGACACCAGCCCAGGAATACAGACAATATTCACAGATGGAAGCTGGAAGGCTGGGAGCACCTTTCTGTGGGCCCTAAGTCTTGGACACCAGATCTGTCGTGGGCACTCTTGCCCTCCACCTGCCTTACCGCATAGGAGTGGAAGAGGAATGAAGGAGGTATGTTTCATGTGAAGTCAGGGAGCTGGGGCCCATGTGAGCCACGCAGGTGGCCCGCAGGTGCTGATCCAAGGGCACCTGTGAGCTAATGGCAGTCAGGAAGTCCTTGGGAGAATTCATTTCTGTCCAAAGTGGCGCACTGACCACAAGGGGGAAGCATTACACCAAGCTAGCGCTCCTCGACCTGCTCTTTGTTCGGGCTTCTCCATTGTCATCCAAGGGGAAGCAGGTGAGGGTTCCCTGCAGGGGCCTCTCATCCACCCAGCGGCCTTGATTGGGCCCACAGAGGTCTTGAACGTGGCTAGAAGACAACGCCCACTCGACCAGTAGTCATCGCGTTGATGAATGTTCAGGTTTTTAGTTTTTACAATGAAATTAGATGAAGCACTGACACAGACGAGTCTTGTGGCAAATTCTTAGATTCTGAACAGTCAACATAAATTGAAAACCTGGAATTAGATGATTCCCTCCCAATGCCAGCCCAACACGTCACGTAACTGTGCTTTTAGGCAGTGTTTGAAGTTCAGCTCTCACGCGGCATTCCGCTTCTGTCTATATTATAATGCTGTGCAAGGGTGAGCTCAGAGAATATAGGCCAAAGCGCTCCAAAAAAGGATGACACAGACTGGCAAGTAAGTGTACTGGTGCTGCAGCTCAGGCTAGCAGGAAAAGTGAGGTCTGTGCGGACATCTTCCTGAGCTGGATAGTGTGTGGTGTCCGTGTGTATGTGTGTGAATGCATGCACGTGCATGTGTGGTATGTATAAATGTGTGTGTGTGTGTGTGTGTGTGTGTGTAACTCAAATTAGAGTAATTTAAAACTCAGCTCAATTTAGAGCCACGCTTAGTGGTTCATGCCTGGAAATTGAGATCCTCACAAAGTTGAGGCAGGAGGATTTTAAGTTTGAGACCAGCTTGAGTGGTAAGACTCCATCTCAACGCAAATCAACGAATTAATCAGAAAAAACTAACTTCATTCCGTAATTCAGGCCACCTCTTTAGGCTGCAATGCCAGCCGTCCTGGTTTACTAGGACTTTCTCATCTCCAAACCTCATAGGGAATCCAGAAATTTTTCTACTTCCCTGAAAAACTAAAAATCAGGCTCATCGTGCACCTTGTCAGGACCTCTGGTAGGGCTCTCTGACATCTACCTCCCCACAACTTCTCAGGAGGCTCAGGCATGATGGGGAAAGACATGGCTCATTTCCCTCAGGTCTGCAGATCTAGGCAGAATGCTCTGCGTCCTTCCTGCCTGCCCTGATGGTGGCAGGCTGCTCAGCTTTGCTGGCAGTGGACTCCCATTCTGGGGTTCCTCAGTGGAGGCTGCTGTGACTTCAGTTTGGGACCTTTGCTCTCAGTTCCTGCCCATTCTACTCCTTCTTATTAACCCTTAGGCCGAGTGAGCAGTCTGCATACTCGGCAGCACATTGTCAAGCCCTGGGCACTGTGGAGTCACCTGCTCTCTACGGGCAGCACCTGTAGAGCTCCAACCTGAACCCTGGGATTTCTAGTCCCATGGACTCCCACCTTCGCCTAATATTCAGCCAAACTCTGGCTGCTGTATTGAAGGGATTTTGCAGGTTTAATCAAATTAGTTGATCTTAAAAGACGGAAATTATCTAGATGGGCCAGACCTAGTTACATGAGCCTTCTTTTTTTAATTTTGTTTTATTTTTAAACTCATTTTAATGAGAAAAAAAAGATAAAATGGCAATGAAACAGTTTCAAGCAAATTAGTAGGATGGTTACAGTTAATACCATGCATATTGTTGTCTTTATAGTAATTATGCAGAGGAAAAGGTGCAGACCTGGTATCTTGTTTAAACAATATTACTACTTTTATTCTCAATAAACTAAGACAAAGTAGCTGTATATCTATCCTATATATATGTATCCTTGTGTGTGTGTATGTGTGTATATATATATTTTTTTGTTTGTTTTGTTTTGTTTCTTAAAGTTTCTAATACTAGGAGAACATATCATACCATGTCTTATAAGTAGATTATAACTCAGAGATACAGTATGAATCATAAAACAAAGTGTATAATTAAATAATATTCAAGCTGGGCATGGTGGCTCACCCCTGTAATCCCAGCACTCGGGAGGCTGAAGCAGGAGGATTGGTGCGAGTTTGAGACCAGCTTGGGCTACAAAAGTCAGCTCAAGGCCAGCCTCAACTGCATAGCGAGACCCTGTCTCAAAAAAGAAAAGAAAATAATATTCAGAAAAATTAAATGTGATCTGTTTTTTTTTTTTTTTTTTTCTCTAGCAGCTTTTAGTGTACTGTTCCTGTGCTGAATTTCTGGGCTCTTCATTCTATGTCTGGGCGTGGTTTTAATTGGGTTGATGTTATTTGAAGTTCTATATGCTTCAGTTACCTGAATGTCAAATTGTTGCCCCATATTTGGGAAGCTTTCTCCCCATATTCTTTTTATATCATTTGTACAGACTCCTTTCTCATTGATGCCTACTAGTCTTACATTGTTCATCTTTGCATTACCTTTCAGATGTTGAATTATTTTTTCTTGCATCCTAGTTGTTATTAAGAGATCTTTTCTTACCTCTTCACTAGGTGCAATGGTGTCTTTAAGGTCTGAAAGTCTATTTTCACTTTCATTGAAGTGGTTTTGCCAGTTTGGGATTGAGGTTTGAGATTCCTGTATAACACTTTGAATCTGCTTCATACATTCTATTACCTTCCTATATTTCTCATTCAAGGATTCCATCATTTTTTTATTCTCTATTTTTATCATTGTCTTTAATTTTTTTTATTATTTTTTTTATCATTGTCTTTAGAAGCACTTAGTACTTCTCTTTTTTTAATTTAACTTTATTTATTTATGTTATGGCTGGCTCAGCCTGCCCTGGGGGTGGGGCCGATGCAGCATGTAGTGCCAGGGATTGAATCATGGTTCCTATAGTTGCCTAACCTTGCCTAAGCAGGTTCTAACCTTGCTTTAGACTGCTGAGCTATCTCCCAGTACTTCTTTTATTATAGGTATTATTTCTTTTTTTACTTCAGAAATTATTTCTGATCTGATTTCCTCTACACCTTTCTGCAGTTGTTTCTTTACTTCAGATGTTATTATTTCGGAGATTTCAGGTGTGTGATTTCCAACTTCTTCTATGCTATTGTCTCCTGTATTTGTTCTGGGTGGGCTTGGGGCCTGAGAACATATTTTGCTCCTTCTCTTTGTCATTTTACATAGCCCTGCCTTCTGACTTTTGGTTTAGAGCTTTGATAAGAGTTCTTACCTTAGCACCAGGTCCAGATCTACCAAGTTCAAAGTCATCTAGATGGGTGTGGCTTGGGTCTGGCTTCTGAACTCCACTTTTTCCTGTTGCAGTGCTTGGAGGCAAACCTGCTGTGCCACTCTGGAAAGATATCCTGCTACTGGATTAGCTGAGTGGGTCTTGTCTCTAGTTTCTGTGCAGGGAGTTTGGTAGCAGTTTTTCACACTGGGTGTACTGGGTCTGATTGCTAGGTCAAATGAGTTTCTGGCTGGCCCAGGAAGGTCTCACTCATGTGCCAGGCTTGCTTGCTGGGTTGAATTACATGAGCCTTCTTAATCTATGCCTGATGGTTAGAGTCAAAGAATTTGGAGAGACTGAAATGTGAACCAGCCTGCCGAGGGGTACACAGGAAGTCAGAGTGATGGCCTGTGAGATGTGGAGACCTTAGTCCTACAACAAAGAAAGGAATTTTGCTAACAGTCAAATGAGCTTGAAAATGAACCTTTCCCAGATTGATCCCCCAAGCAGAAATATTGCCCGTTACCACTTTTGATCTACTTCATGCTACGCTGGGCTGAGGATGCAGCTCAAATGTGCTGGACTGTACTCCAGGCTCTTGGAAACTGTGAGCTACTAAACTTGGGTTCCATGAAGCCACTAAGTCTGTGATTTGTTATATGATATAGAGAATAAATTCACTGCCCTTCCTTTAGATGATGGTGCCAAGATTGGGGAGAAAGCACTCTTCATTGTCCTCTCCTCAATTTCCATCTTCTTCTTCTTCTTCTTCTTCTTCTTCTTCTTCTTCTTCTTCTTCTTCTTCTTCTTCTTCTTCTTCTTCTTCTTCTTCTTCTTCTTCTTCTTCTTCTTCTTCTTCTTCTTCTCCTTCTAGTTGAAAAGGCAGGTTCTCTCTTCCCTTCCACAGTCAGACTTCTAACCCTCCTGCTATATGAGAAGAAAAGTTTTCCCCATAATTCCAAAAGAATGTGTGCCATGAGACTTCCAGGCATAAAAGGACTCCTGTGTTTGATGTCCTAGAATGCTATTGAAGACAGTCAAAGATTTATATGGTAGTTTATAACTGCCCAAATATCACCTATAACACGCTATAAAGATGCACTGTATATGTAATTATAGCAAATGCTGACAACAGGTGAACTGAACGAGAAGGAAAGCAATTTTTACTCTGTACCATTTTCTGAATATGTCTTCAACCCTGCTCAAAGTGACTGGCTCTTTTTCTCTTTTCCAAATAAATTTCTTTCACAAATATTGTCTCAATTCCCTGATATTATACATGCTACTGTGGCATGAAATGCTTGTTGGCAACACAGATATAATATTACAGTATCATTTACCTGCATTTGTGAAAATCTGTGCCCCCTATGAAACTATACTCCATGATGTGCTAAGAGCTATTTGATGCCACAGAATCAAAGTACTGATCTACTCTGGTGGATTAATTTTATCTGAAGACTGGGAGATCAAGCTAAGTAGTTTTCATTTGTAATGTAAGACTTATTTATAATATTTAACAGAAATGGTGTTTAGTTTTGGAGGTGAATACAACCTATGAATGAATTTTCAAGACAAAACCAAGTGGATTTCTGCACGTCTATAGGCTTGTTTTAGGTTGTGCCACAGATTAGAGGCCATGTGACCATTCTCCTTCACCACTGGAAACAGACTGGGAAGTAGTTTTAGAAATCTATTATGCAACTATATGGAGGAAGGGGAAAGGGGAGGAAAAGGGAAGAGGAAGCGCCACCTAGGCGGTTATTAGAAGCAATGAGGTGTATCATGAGAGGAACACTGAGTTTCCAAGTCCAGTGGATTCATACAAGTCTTGAACTAAAAATTTAGTTAGCCAAGTTTTAGATATACAAATGTGGCTATGCTCTTTTCAAATATTATCTTTAAATATTAAGCCAGAGACACATTCCCTTAGGGAGGATCATGATTTTTACTACAGAGTTGCCAAGAGAAATATGAAGTCAAAGCTGAGATTATAAAGGCCCTAAACTCTCAACACTCATTTCAGCAGTCATGTTGGGAGAGCCACTTAGATTCATTAACTTGCAAGAAGTAGGAACTTGAGAGAACAATATTACTTTTTTTGAATTACCGAAGTTTTTCTTAAAATATTGAACACCAGAGCTTGGAAGACCAAGCATAATTCTCTCTCTCTCCCTTTATTCTACACCTAAGAATTTGAGACTGTAGGATATGATAGAGTCAATTTTTTTTTGTCACCCGGGAAAGTAATTTCAAACTTTCTGAAACAGGAAAAAAAGCTTGTGAGGGGAGGAGAAGAGAGAACAGAACAAGACAAGGCATAGAGCCCTAGAAAAAGGTGGGCAAAACATATTATCTTGGTGCACTTTGGATGAAGGTACAGAGAAAAATTTCTATGCCATATCCTGACTGAAACTTTTGGGAGAGAACTCATCAAACATCTTTTGCCTGTATAAGAGGATTAAATTAGACTTTTAAATTCTGAGAATTTTCAGGCTTGAAATTCTACGTTTATAAATTTCTTTGTGTGGATTGTGTACTTATTTTGAAGACCCAGGTTACTGGTCTCGCTGCAATTTTCTGAGTTTCTTCTGATTAAAATGATGCCGTATTAGAGTTATACGCTCTACTGAGCGGTGTAAGGTAGGGTTTGGGTGTCCACTTCTTTTTCTACTGTGAACCAAAGGGTAGATTGTCAGAGAAGATGACCTTTGTAGACCAAAATGAGAGCTGAGTAACACAGCCTTTTTATGTTTTTGTGTCTAGGGTGTAGTTACAGAAAGCAAAATAATGACCAAGTGGGGGAAAATCTTGGTGATGAAAACCTGTGGGAATTGTTGTTGAACTATTCAACTCATAGTTTATGTTTTTAAAATCAGTGATACCCCTATCCTGTCCCTGTCTTGGACAGGAGCTTTCTTTTCCCCCAATAAATCTGTTCTGCTCATAAAAAAAATCAGTGCCATTGAGAAATAATTTATACCCCATACAATTCATCCAGGTGCTGAATACCAATCTGACTCTTACCCAGCTTATCATACATCCCTACCCAAACTGTTCAACCACCTGATGAACCAGGAGATAACTTATGGATTTATAATGCCCCCAAACAGACACTAGCATCAGAAGGTGGTTGGTTTATTCATGATCTCTCTATTGGAAGGGCTACATGAAAGATCAAGCTGCTTATGAATGTCATTGTAGAACATTGTAGAACAGGAAACAAAAACTTTAAAGAGCTGGTATTTGGGCATAAAAGATGGGCTTGCTTCCCTGAATTCTCTTTTCTGTTCAAGATACCTTGCTTATCAATAGTACTAGGTAAAATATTGACCTATTTGGACTGACCAGATAGCTCAGCGGATTAAAACACCTGCTTAGCCAGACGCAGGAACTGAGGTTTGATCCCCTGCGTGCTGTGCTGGTCCTGCCCCCAGGGTCCAAGGAGATGGCGATAGAGCCTGGGAGTGGTGGTTGCACCTGTAATCCCAGAGCTTGGGAGGCCAAAGACAAGAGAATCACTATGAGTCTGATTTGTGTAGTGAGAACCTGTAGATCCTGTACTAAACACATTTTTAAAAAAATTGACCTGCTCTTGTTATTTTTAGCATTTCCTTTTTCTCATTCCAAGTTGGGCATTGGCTTGTATTCATTTTTATTTTATTATTTTTTATGTTATACATACTGTGTATATTTTGTTCAATAAAATATATTTTTATATATTTATTTGTATATATAATGATTAAAAGAGCAATTTTGTTATATATACTGTATGTAAATACTTACATATATTTAGCTCAATAAAACAATCTTGAATTTTCTTTTTAAAATTTTTATTACTTTTAGTATCATTTTTAGTTTTTTTTTTTCTTGTTTCAGAACTTTTGTTTTTTTATTTATTTTTATGGTTAGCTCAGCCTGCCCTGAGGGCAGGGCTGGCACAGCATGTGCTGCCGGGGATACCTGCAGCTGGCTAAGCTTTCCTAAGCAGGCACTTTAGACCACTGAGCCATCCTGCTGGGCCCCCATTTTCAGTTTTTAAAAAGTAGAGATCACTATGTATCCCAGGCTGGCCTCCTCAGCTTCTGAAGTGCTGGGATTATAATCTTGTACCACTATATTTGATAAATATTTGCGTTTTTTAATACACTGAGTGTTGTTCTTTTGTTGTTGTTGACTTGTTTTTGAAACAGGGTCTCTCTTTTTTTAAATGGCAGTAAAGGTTTGTGTTAAAGATAAAAAAAGAAATAGGCTCTGAAGAGCAATTTTGTGCCCATTTGAGCAGAGATTCCTAGGAAGAGAAGTACACCCTACAGCCTGAGGGTGGGTCTCCATGTGAGAGAGCATGGTGGCAAACACAGTGTGGACTGTCCTTCCTGTATGACCCACTCTAGCCTGGCATCAGGTCTAGGCTACCCTATTGAAAACCTGCTCCAGTTCTCACAAGAAGTCTGCTGAAGGACTTAGAGAACTGTTCTGCCCAAGTTTTGTAGTTAAAGATCATACCTACTTCCTCAGACAGCTCTGCTACACCCAAATCTCTTGTCTTATTTTCCCCTGAGAGACCCACGTCCCCATAATTGTTCACAGGGTGCCAAGGGAGTGGAGGATTCTATCTTCATACAGCTACTTCCTGCTGAAGGGGCATATCAGCTGTATCTCCTGGGCCTTATGTACCCTCCAACTATCTTCAGGTGTTGTGACTCACTGGTGGGATTGAAGAAAAAACCCTGTCGGGAGACAATGAGAAAAGTTACCAATTGTGGAGCTGTCTTTTCTATGGTGAAGAAAAGGTAACTTTACTATATATGTTGGGGATGAAAAGCCCAAATATGAGGGGCAGATCAGATTCTCATGCTTCTTGTAGAGGACAAAGCATGACAAAGAGAGAAGTTAGATGAATTATCAAAAGCCTGAAAGCCATCACCTTAGCAATATTACCCACTTACAGATCTAATTAAAAGCAGGAGCCTTAGAAAGATGACCATTTAAGATGTGTTGAATCAGGGTCATTAGTGACTATACTTATCTGCACCTTGAACAGCACTGTACTCTTGCTTTCTGAAGAGTAGCCTCAGGTCTTCCAGAGGTTCTCAGCGATAACATTCTTTTTAGTGCTGTAAGAACTCTAATGACAATTTTCCATGTAGGATCTTTATAACTTGTCATTATGTCCCTTGAGGAAAGAGCAACATGGCCCTCAAGGACTTGATAAAAGTGTAGGGCATTGGGGGGCTGTAGAGTTGCCCTTCTTGGCTTTCTATCAGCTTTCTGATATTCCAAAGACGTTCTAGACACGCCTCTCTGGGATTTCTTGCAATGAATGACAGCAACTTGCTTGGGAGCATAGATCACCTCTAAAAGTTATAGAAATTTTCTACTTGTGTCCCATAGATGGTTGCTTATTAGCCACAAAGCTCCTTCCTTCTAGATTGCTGCACGGGCATATAGCACCAAAAAGGCACATTTGGAGTCTGTCTAGATAGTCAACTTTTTGCCTTTTGTGAGTATCAATGCCTGAGTAACAGCTATACCTCTATCTTTTAAGCAGAGGTCCCTAGGGAAAGAAGTTTTGCTTCAATGACCAATTGTGAACAACAACTTCATAAGCTACCTTTAGATGTCCTTTTTGGAAAAATCTACTTCCATCAACGAACTCCTCCTCCTCATAATCTTTTAGGGGCAGGTCACTAACATCCTGCTGCTTGCCTAGGTCAAGGAAATCACTTGGTCCGAAGAGTGGCTAATTTCTGGAGTAATAATAATGAAAGTTTTTATAACAAACTCAGGGATGTCTATGAGTACAGCCTGATGCTTCGTAAGCAGTTCTCTCCTTAACAGCAAGTAACCCTTTTTTCTCCAGGATAGCTCTGACCTGATGGATCAGGACTTTTAATCTCTGTTCTAAAGTTCATCTTTCAGCTTACTCTACTAGGGTAGGTGTAGCTGCTGCGTTCTCAGGCAGGGTGATCACTCACCACCTAACTTTTCTGGGAAGTTTGCTTCTTAGTAGAGTTCTCATACTAGCCTTTGCGTGAAGGAACCCAAAGCAATTGCTGTCTTTTCTGATGTATAGAGGAAGATCTAGAATTTTTTTAATTTTAATTTTTTATTTTCTAAACAATACAAAACATAAAAAAGCATTAGAAACCATACAGAAGTCCACTGAATGAAGTAATAACTCAACTGTGGCCGCTCTATTCCATGATGTTATCTTCAGATTAGTTGTTCAGGTTACCAGATATAAACCTGCAAAACTGGTCAAAAGATAAAATAAAACAACAACAAAGAAGTTATAAGAAATGAAAAAGAAAAGGTGAGAATAAAGAAAAATTAAACATTAACTGTTCTTTCAAAAAAAAACCAACAGATATAACTACTACGAGGACAACAATATGCATTGCACGAATTATTGTGAATGTACTACTAATGTGTTTTGAAACTGTCTGATTGTTATTTCTTATTAAAAGTAATAAAAAATTTAAAAAGACCAACAGAAATTGGCAGTACAGTTACCCATACTAGCCTATATATAGACATAAATGTATAGTTTTTATGATGAAGATTAAGGGAACTTATTGGCCTTCTTTCTTTTGTCAGGATTTTTTTTTTTTTTTTTAAGTCAGTTTGGAGCTGAAGTAAAAGTGCATTTAATTTCTCTAAAAGCATTATCAGTCACTTTTTCACTTACTGTGGAGGGAGCAGTTTTGCAAAAGGACAGGCTGTAGAAGGCCATATTCAAGAAACCTGTCCATGAGTTTTTGATTAAAAACTCAGCTAGGATCTGTTAGTTTTATGACTACTGACATGGATTAATTTTATATCATGCAGCAGGTGCCTCTTGTTGGCTAATCATTTCTGAGAGAGACCTGGCATAGGCCCAACAGATAAAATTCATTTTGGCTTTTACTGCAATTTGAGAACTGGCCCCAATTTTGCTAGTAAATATCTTCCTAGAAATGGAGTAGGCACTCTGGGACGATTAAAAACTCATGGTTAAATATTTATCCTTCTAAGTGATACATCAGAGCAGAAGTAAAGAATCTCTCATTAGGGGTTCTCTCAACCCTAACAGAGGCTGTAGAGTTAGGGGAGGGATTTCCAGAGCAGGAAATCAGGACAGAATTGTTGAATGGGCTCACCCTTAATGTGCAAGATTCTTCATGGAGACAGTGATATCTGTCCACAGGGGCACAGTAATTTCCCTTAATCTTCATCATAATGGGGGGCCAGTGTTTGACTGGCCTAGTCTCTCTATGGCTATGGATAGTGGGAGATAGAGTCATCCCATGTTGCTCTAATTGCTTGTATCCAGACCTTAGTAAATAAAGGCAGCATAGGCCAGTAACTCCAGATTTTAGCCTAAGTCTCTATCTTTGTTTTTCGTCTTCATTCACCAGCCCTAGTCAGGTACAAAGCTTGCAGACTTGTGCCTACAAGCGGCACCTGAATAGGGAGTCTGACCGTGGAAGTCCACCTGGGGGAAAAGTGCAGTGTGTCAGTGATGGGGGCTTCCATAGTGGAGAAGTGCTGGCTGCCAGTAGAAAAGAGCAAAAAGAAAAAAAAAAAAAAAAAAAAAAAAAAAAAAAAAAAAAAAAAAAAAAAAAAAAAAAAAAAAAAAGGCACATAAGTATGAGGGGATAATTTCAGCAAGTGTATTGGGGCAGTTTATTGAAGTAAAGCACTGTATCTCTTTATTCTAAACTTCTATGGCACCGTCTTACTTACTTTTTACTCGTTGCTGGGACAAATACCCAACACTCAAAATGAAGGGAGGAAAGGTTTATTAGCTCACAGTTACTGGAGGTTTCAGTCCATATTTGGCTGGCTCACGGCTGAGTGGAACAGAGCAGAAAGCAATCAGTTCATGGTGGCAGTTGACAGAGGCAACCAGCCAAGGGAGCAGAGAGCAACCGTGCTAGTCTCTCCATCTTTATATTACATTCAAGCTGTCTGCCTCAGCCTATCCACCTTAGGCTACACCCATAATCCCAGAAGTACTTAAAACACATAATCCCAGGGATCATGGATCAAGTCTCAAACTCTAGATCAGTACTAAAACGCATAATCTCAGTGACTCATGAGTCAAGTCTCAATCTATAGAAGTCCCCACCCAATGACTGCATGAGGCTTTGGAGAGACAACTAGACATAAACCATAACAGGCACCAGTCTGATACTCAAGTTAGTATTTAGTTGACATCTCATATATTGCAAGATTTTATCAAACATCCTTGGTTTCCTTTCTGCCCCCCCCCCCCCCCCCCCCTTTTTTTTTTTTTTGGTCTTTTTGAGAGATGGTCTCATTGTGCAGTTCAGGCTGGCCTTGAGCTCACTCTTTGTAGCCCAGGCTGGTCTTGAACTTACACTGATCCTCCTGCATCAGCCTCCCAAGTGCTGGGATTACAGGTTTGTGCCACCATGGCCTGGCTAAACATCCTTGGTTTCTTGAGACAGGTACATTTAGTGTAGAGAGTGGGAATCAAATGAGAGGGTTTGGAGCATGGTTATACCCAGGCTCTGTTGTGTCCCTTGAAGTTTTTGCCACGTGGTGCTTGGTCTGAGCAGTTCTTTGTCCTTTAACCACTGGAGAACATTCCACACCTAGGAGACTCTTGAGAGAGGATGGAGATGAGGGGGAAATGCCCTGATCCTGTTTTCTTCTCCTCTTCCTCCTTCCCTCTACTTATGGTTAAGGCAGAAGTAGTGTATCCTTATCAAAGATTGGTTAGACAGGCTATGCTTAATGGAGAGTCCTTCAGGGTATGTGTATTTCCATTTAAATTCCAACCCTAACCATCTACGATGAAATGTTTATGAACACAATCCCTTGGAGTATAATTTAGTCAGAGAATTAAAATACAGTGTCATGAACAATAGGGTTCAAGAACCTTTCACAGTTGGCTTGTTGGAGTCAGTTCGAGGAGTTTTACACCTACCTCTTTTAGATATTAAGCATTTTGCTAAGTCCTGCCTTTCTGCAGGGCAACATTTAATTTGCCATATTAGTTTTCAAGAGTTAGCAGCCAAGCAAGCTCAAAAGAATTGGGCAGCAGGATACCCAGAGATTACCAAAGAAGTATTGTTGGGAATAGGTCCATACTCAGACGTAATTCACAGTTAACCCTTCCAGACCAGAATTATTAACAAATGACTCCCATAATGAAATAAGCCTGGGTAACTATTCCTGGGGATGATGTCCTTTTCACACATTTTTCAAGGCTCCTGTGACCCTTATGATCATTTTTAGCCATACTGCAGGAAGCTGTCCAATCCCCTATACCACATGCTTATGCAGTAGTTTATTGTGTTACACCTGGCATTTGAGACTGCTAATCTGTAAAATGTGCTAGGGGCCACACTATTTGAAAGTATCCCAAGATATGGGTAATGGAGGTCACAAGTCTCCTATGTTTAACCATGTGATGCTTGGTTTAATCAAATACAATCGGGCTTCGTTTAAAATATGATGTTTTAATTGTGGCAAAAAAGGACATATTCATAAGCAGCACACTCAACTTCAGGCCAGAAAGGGTACAATTGCCCCTCTCCTGGACGGAAGAGTTCTGAGCGCTTATCCAAGATGTCAAAGGAGGATGAGCTAATCAATGTTCTAAATATTATTAAGATAGCACCCTACTGGCAGAAAATGGGATTAGCCCTAGACCCCCAAAATAGCAAAGTCATTCCCAGTAGGGATTTACAGCCTCAATCCTCAGCAGATACCTGGAGGTGGTAGAGTCTCTTGTCATCGAAACCCCAGGAAGTGAAGGATTTCTTTCCTTCCTCTCTGTCTCTGTCTCTGTCTCTGTCTCTCTGTCTCTGTGTCTCTCTATCTGTCTCTCTGTCTCTGTCTCTATCTTTCTCTCTCTCTAATTTTAACTTTCTGCAAAGCTTTCTTTCAGAGGGGCTCAGTTCTTGGCAGCTGCCTTCCTCATGGTGGCCAGCACGTTGTTCAGCTCCTCACACGTCCTCTTGGTACCAATGTGTGTCCCCACCCTTTTCTTGATGAACTTGAGGGTGGATTTGTCCTTGGAGACCATGAACAGCTCCATGGCATGCTGATTGTAGGGAGTGAAGCTGCTGGATCATGTCCCACACGAACTTGGTGTATTTGGTGAGGTGTCTGCGATGTAACGGTGGCTTACTTTGGTTTGCTCACATTCTTAGTTACCTTGTGGCTCTCAGTGAAGCCCATGGCTATGGGATAGTAGATAGCCATGGCTACTGCTTTTCAATGGTTGCTGTCTAGACTTTCCTAATGCTGAATGTGTGACTTTTTAACAAAATTAATTTAATTTTTAAAAACTTTATTTATTTATTTATTTGTGTTATGGCTGACTCAGCCTGCCCTGGGGGTGGGCCTGGTGCAGCATGTGGTGCTGGGATCGAGCTGTGGTCCCTGTGGTTGCCTGAACTTTCCTACGCAGGCACTTTAGACCGCTGAGCCATCTAGCCAGCTCTGAATGTGACTTTCATTTATGGAGATTGATCTGTTAAAATCTCCACGGGAGTCTGGGGATCTCTTCCCCTAGGTATGATGGGATTTTCTTAGTAAAGACAAAGGAAAGTAGTTTAAATCTGAAGGGTGGTGAAATACTCCCTGGTATTATTATTATTATTATTATTATTATTATTATTATTAGCAGTACCAGGGATTGAACTCAGGACCGTGTGCTTGCCTGGCAAGCACTTATTCTACTGAGCTATCTCCCCTGCCCCCTCCTAGGGATTATTGACTTAAATTATTTAGAGAAAATTCAGGTTGTGGTCCTGTCACATGATGGTTGGGTCTTTGAACCAGGAGATCATATTCCTCAACTGAAGCTTTTACTGGCTCTCAGAACCACAGCTATTAGGTGAGAAGCTAAAGAATTTAACAATACCTCCCATGAGGAAATATTTTTCACTTAAAATATCACAGACCACTGGCCCATGTATACTCCTAAGGTTAAAGCAAAATATTTTCCAAGGCTCATGGACACAGATGCAGCTGTTTCAGTGATAGCTTAATCCTAGTGGCTACCAGCTAGACCCAAATGAGTGCAGTTACCTTCTTGGCAGGGGTCTGTTTTGTAGAGTGCTACACTCCTATCATGTGTAGCCCTGATAACTTTAAGGAAGTCTTTCAGACATTCATTACAGGGATCCCACTCAATTACAGCACAAGGATCTGCTAAAATAATGATGAATTTAAATTACTAATAAAGACTAAAAGAATGCTAAAATGGTGGATTCAAATTACTAATAAGCCAATATTATCTGTTCATAGCTACTGATCTTAAGGGTTACCTTTTTTTTCTGTCCTTTTAAGTCTGAAGCGCCAACTTTGCTTGGCTTTTTCTGTTCCTGCCACTAACTTTACTGAGTCTCTGTACTGATATCAGTGGACAGTTTTCCCACAGGGGTTGATGAACAGTCCTACCCTATGTTAGTATTTTGTTGATCAGGTTTTAGATTCTGTTAGGAAAAATTTCCCTTAAGCCTATATAATACATTATATAGATGATTTATTGCTTACTGTTGATTCTTGGTCATAATTTATCCTTTTTGATGAAACTAAACCAGCTTTGATACAACATGGGATATGCAAAGCTCTACAGAAAATTCAAACTATGTTTCTCTATAGTTGCTTGGGAACTATGGTAATGGAAAAAACAGTTCAAATCTAGAAATTAACATTAAGAACAGATTCATTACAAATGTAATACCATTTCCAGCAATTATTGGGGGATGTTAATTGGATTTTCCCTAAATTAGAAATATCTACATATTAATTAATTGATCTATATAAAATATTATAAGGAGATCCAGATTTGAATTCTCTCTGTACCCTCACACCTGAACCAAAAAGTTGACTTTTTGGTCAAATAGTGAATTATCAAGGCCTTGGCCTAGCTTCAGTCTCCTGAGTGGATATGAATGGCTTACATAAAGAGACCAGTAGTACAATTTTGGAGCATCTAGGAAGGTCAAAAACTCTGTCTTTGAGAGTAAAGACAATGTGCCCCGCTGAGCAGCTGGTATTTATTTTGTTTTCAAACAAAAAAGGGGATACTGAAGCAAGCACAGGAGCTGAACAGGACCTTGGAATTTAGTTCAAAGACTTCTCCAAAAAGTAATTTTTGCCAATTAGGAGGACTATTTGATCTCTAAGGCTGGCAGCTTCATTGGTCTGTAATAGAGGGTGTCAGCAGTCCATGTCCTTGACTGCCTAAGCTGTGATGTTCTCTTGTCCTCAGAGCACTATACATATGTTTCTCCAGTGCAGTTAGAGGTCCCTGTGTTCAGAAACTTAACCCTATACAGCCTAGCATCCAACAGTGAATAATAAATGTCAACTTATTAAATAGTTTTATCTCCCTAACCAGCTTACAAAAAATCTTCAGCCTTATACAGATCAAATGGCTAAGCTAATTTGGCAAACCCATCACTGGAGCATAATGCTTTCAGGATTTAATCCTCGTCATATTGTGCTTACTGTTAATCTTGTACAGAACTCATTTGTTGTAAACTTCCTTAGTCTGGCAGCTAGTCTTAGTGGATTATATCAGATTGGTTGACAATCGTCCTTCTGATATGCATGTACAGTTATATTTTCATTATTCATTTATTTTACTTAGACATACTCAGACAACTTCTTTTACAAATGCTTCAACTTATTTCATGGTTGGATGGTTTTGCTGTTTATTGGGCTATGAAAAATCACCAGAAAATTGCTACCCCTGGACTTTTGGCTCAAAGAGCAGAACTGGTTGCTGTAATTACTGTATTAGAATACACTGTGAAAGGACCTGTTAACATTTCATGTGATTCGCCTTGTGTAGTTAATATCATTAATCACTTGGAGACAGTCACTATAAAAAGTATTCTAGATCCCCCTTTGTTAGATTCATTTTTGCAATTGCAGATAGTCATTCAGAAGAGGACATATATGCTCATACTCTGGCCTTCCTGGACCAGTGACAGAAGGAAATTATGATGCTGAGAACCTAATTACCTCAATTGTTTTTTTTTTGGGGGGGGTACTGAGTGTTGAATTCAGGACCTTTCACTTGCCAGGCAGGCACTTAACTGGCTGAGTTGTCCCTCAAACCCTGCCTTAAATTTTTAACAAGATAGGCTTTCTCATTATTACCTCCATCAGGATTCTTGAGCTTTTACCTCTAGATTTAAACTTTCTATATCATAGGCATCCATACTGTATAATTTGTCCAGCACAGATTTTACCTACATCAGTCCCATAGAAGGCTGTAATTATCAAGGCCTCAACGCAAACGAGTTATGGCAAAAGATTGTAACACATAGATCTCTATTTGGAAGACTTCAGTATGTTCATGGTATTATAGATACATTTTATGCATGCTACCCGCCATGGAGGAGAGACTATGGGGGCATATACAACAACTTTGCTACTCAGCATTTTCAAAAATGGGAATTCCTAAAAACACACACATGGATAATATCCCTGACTATACAAGTAGGAAGTTTCAAAGATTTTTGCAGCAGTGGAATGTTAGTAATTCTACTGGAATTCCCTATAATCCACAAGCATAAGCTATTGTTTAGTGGGTACATTTGACATTAAAAGGGCAATTACAAAGACAAAATGGGAGAATAATAGGTCATAATAAGCCTCATCTTGATTTTGAAGCATTTACATTTAGTCTTTTGACCCTTGTTGATATTATAGATAGCATCCTAACATAATTTCATTGGTTAAAAGTACAAGAGCATGGGAAAAGGGAGAAGGCACAAATGTTGTGGCCATCGCTAGAGATAGGAAAATGAGAAGGACCACCTACTCTATTGACATGGTGTGGGGGTTTTCTTGTGTCACTGCAGGAAATGGACAGATAGTGTGTGTACCCTCTAGGAACATGTGACCATGGAGAAGTCCTTCCCATGACATGTCTATGGAAGAACTGCTTTCCTTAACTGTGAAAGCTATTTCACAATATCTAATGAACGTTCTAGACCTTCTTTACTCCTTCAATTTCTCACACCAGGGAGACAATACAGTGATTACATATGTGAATCTGACTTATTTTACTTAGGAGTATGGTCTCAAGCTACATCCCTTTACCTATAAAAGTCTCAAGTTCATCATTCTTAATGGATGAATAGTATGCTACAGTATAAAAATGCCATCTTTTTAAAAACCCTTTCTTCAGTTGATAGGCATTTGAGTTATTTCCAAGATTTAGCCTTTATAAATTGTGCTGCTATACATGTGAGTGCACATATATTTGTGGTGGTATGATGTTTTTAAATCTTCTGGGAAGATACCTAGAAAGAGAATAACTGGGTTGAATGAGAGCTCCAATCCTAGTTTTTTATAAGAATCACTACACTGATTTCCGTAGTGGTTGTATCAGTCTGAACTTCCACCAGCTGAGGGAGGGTTCCTTTTTCACCACAGTCCCTCTAGCATTTGTTATTGGCTGATTTCTTGATGATAGCCTTTTTTTTTTTTTTTTTTTTTTTCTGGAGTAAGATGGAATCTTAGAGGCTGGGGAGATAGGTCAGAGACACAAGTGCCCACCTGGCAAGTGCAAGGTCCTGAGTTTGATCCCAGGTTTGGAAAAAAATAAGAAAAGAAAAAAAGAAAGAAAGAAAAAAGAAAAAAAGTGGAATCTCAGTGTTATTTTAAGTTGAGTTTCCCAAATGACCAATGATTCAAACGTTTTTTCACATATTTATTTGACATTTGTATTTTTACAGCTGAGATGCCCATTTTTGGATAGGCCTTTGAATTTGGGGGGATTCCTGAGATTTTTCGATTCTTTATATGTTCTAAATAGAAGTCCTTTGTCTGAGGGACAATTGTCTAAAATATTTTCCTACTTTGTGGGTTGTATTTTTATTCTACTGTTGATCTCTTTTTGATGTGTAAAAGCTTTTTAATAAGATGAGGTCCCAGTTCTTGATTATTTGAGGTATTTCCCATGCAGTTTGGTTTTGTTCATGAGCTCTCTGTCTACATTTTTCTCTTTAAGACTTCTACATACTTTATCTCCCAGTAGATTTAGTGTTTCTGTTTTAATATTTAGATCTTTGATCCATGTGGAATTTAGTTCAGTGCACAGTGATAGACATGTCTACTTTTAGTTTTTAGCATGTAGAAAGCCAGTTTTTCCAGAGCCATCTATTAAACAGGCCATCTTTCTTTCAGTGAAAAAGTTGACCTCATTATCAAAGATAAGGTAGCTGAGTGTGTTTGTAGTTGTGTCTGTATTTTCTGATCTGTTCCATTGATCATCGGGTATGTTATTTTCCAGTACCATGCTGTTTTGTCATAGTGCCTTTGTAGTAAAATTTCAAGTTAGGGGTTGTGATGTCTCCTCCCTTAGCTTTGCTACTCAGAATTGCTTCTGCTGTTAGGGTTTCAGATGAATTTTAGAAACGTTTTCTCTAGCTCTGTGAAGTATGCTAATGGCATTTTTTTCCTAATGGTATTTTGATTGGGATTACCTTAAATCTGTGTAACAGTTTTAGGACTATGGCCATTTTCACAATGTTGTCTCTTCCTATCTCTGGGCAAGGGCTATCTTTCCATTTTCTGATATCCTTTTTTTATATCTCTCTCTTTTTAAAGAGCACTATAATTTCAAGATACAGATTTCCTACTTACTTTGTTAGATTGATTCTTAAGTATTTTTGTTTTCTTAGATGTTATTGTCAAGGGTTCCTCTAATTTCTCAGTAAGTTTATTGTTTGCATACAGGAATGATATTGATGTGTGTGTGTGTGTGTGTGTGTGTATTACTGGGGACCAAGCTTGGGACCTTGTGCTCACCAGTAGGTGCTTCTGTCTCCACAGTCATGATAATGATTTTTGAGTGTTGACTTTGTATTCAGCTATGCTACTGACTTTGATTATTAAATCTGCAAGCCTTCCGGTGGAGTTTTTTGGGGCTTCTATATAAAGAACCATGTAATCTGTGGATAATGATAATTCAACTTTTTTCTTTCCTATCCTTATTCCTTTTATTTCTCTCTCTCTTCTAATTGCTCTGGGTAATGTTCGTAGAACAATGTGGAAAAGGATTGGTGACAGTCGATAACCTGGTCTTGTTCTTGATTTTAGAATGAATGATTTCATTTTTTTCTCTGATATTGGCTGCTTTGTTATATACATAAATTTTAACACATTGAGATAAAGATCATCTACTCTGATCCTTTAAATCATTAATGAATATTGGACTTTGTTTAAAGCTTTTGCTGGGCCTATTGATATGGTCATGTGCCTTTTTTCTTTTTGGCTTTGTTGCTATGGTATATAAGATTTATTAATTTGCATATGTTGAACCATCCCTGCATTACTGGGATAAACCCTACTTGGTCAAGGAATATAATCTTCTTGAAGATTTTTTGCATTCTGTTTGCTAGTATTCAACTGAAGATTGGATTTATGTTCACTAGAGAGATTGGACTGTAGTTCTCTTTTTTCGTTGGGTCTTTCTCTAGTTTTGGTATATGGATAATATTCCTCCGGGATTGAAATAAGGAGTATTGCTGCCCTTTCAATTTCTTTAAATAGTTTGAGGAGTATTAGCGTTAAATCCCTAAATTTCTTGCAGAATTCAGCCACAAATCCATCAGCATCTGGGATTTTCTTTGTTGGTAAGTTTTTAATTATATTTTCAATGTTATTAATTGATATTGGGCAATTCAGAATTTTTTTATCTTTTTGGTTCAAGTATAGTAATTCACACGTACCTGAGAATCTATCTATTTCTTTTGTTTTCCATCATATTTGAGCAAAGATTTTCAAAGTAGGTGTTGAACATTTGATTTATCACAGGGTCTACAGAGATTTCACCTTTTTCATTCCTCATTGCATGAATATGAGATTTGCTTTCCTTTCCTTTTTTTGAAAATAAAGTTCACTAAAGGTTTATCAATTTTATTTATTTTTTCAAAGAACCAACTCTTCAATTTATTAAATTTTTATTTTGTTTTCTTATTCTCAATTGCATTTATTACTAGTCTGAGACTTACAATTTCCTCCCTTGTATGTTACTTGAGCTTGACTTACTCTGCTTATTCAGAAATTTGACTCATCCAGATGGCTGACAGTGACAAAAGTTCTATAAAATGCTGTATATGGTTTCAGGGTAAATCCTGAGGGAATTTGACAGAGTTTGTCAGATGCAAAAGTTACATGCTTGGTTATGTAAGTCTTGCTTTAACTTGGTCTTCGTCATCCAACAGAAAAGTTTAACCATGAGGTATAAAAAGTAAAGACAGATTAATGTGCTGAGCTGTTAAAGGTTCAAGTCAACAGCTTTTGACACGGCCAGTTCTGCTGATAACCCACTACTATTATGGACTATTGGACTATACATGAAACTGCTTTCTCTTAGTTCAATGAGAAGAAATATTTGTACTAATAGGTTTTAGAAAAGTTATCATGTCTGCATCTGTTATGGTTTGTGTATAGATGTCCCCCCAAAGGCTCATGCAGTCATGGGGCAGGGTGACTTCTGGAATTTGTAGTTGATTATTGTGGAAATGGGTGCTGCCTCTCCCCTGGGGCAGGTGATCTGCATTTCTTTCTTTTTTTTTTAAATTTTTCATTTTATTTATTTATTTTTTCTTGTTGCAGAACCTTTGTTTGTTTATTCACTCATTTTTATGGCCGGCTCAGCCCACCCCGAGGGCAGGGCTGGCGCAGCATGTGGTGCCAGGGATCGAACTGAGGTCCCTGAAGCTGTCCAAGCTTTCCCAAGCAGGCACTTTAGACCACTGAGCCATCCCACTGGGCCCTGATGTGCATTTCAATGTAAGGAAGGAAGAGAAGTTGGCTGCTTGAGCAGCTTTGAGCTCTCTCCCAGTGCTCTTGCTCTGTGCCTGATGCCATGGAAGGCTGCCCTCTGCCATGTGCCAGTCTGCTTTGGAGCCAGCTGAATATGGACTAAAACCTCCAGTAACTGTGGAGGTTAACTAAGTAAATATTTCTTTACCTCATTTTGAGTGTTGGGTGTTTGTCTCAGCAACAAGAGAAGAGTAACTAGGACAGCATCCTTTACTCTGAACAACTACTAGGAAGACAACAATATGCATTTGATTAATTATTGTGGCTGTCTTGCTAATGTGTTTTGAAACCATCTAATTGTTATTTCTTTCTTGTTAAAATTAATAAAATAAAAAATAATTTAAAATAAAAGAAATTTGAGATATAATGTCAACTTGTTTATTTGCATTCATTCTGTTTCCCTTGAGTGAAAATTCAGAACTACTCAGTTCCTCTTAGAACTGCTTTCATTGCATCCCACAGGTTCCAGTAAGTTGTATCTGCATTTTTGTTCAATTGTAGGTATTGTTTAATTTCTTCTATGACCCATTGGTTATTTAGGAGGGTGTTAGTTAGACACATTCAGTGGGCTAGTACTGGTGTTTTAGTGCTTATTTGATTTTTCTTGTCTATTAATATTTGTCTTAATATAGTTGGGTGCTCCCATATTTGGTGCATACATTTTTTTTGGTGACCTTTTAAAAAATCTCTCTCTCTCTCTCTCTCTCTCTCTCTCTCTCTCTCTCTCTCTCTCTTTTTTTTTTTCTCTCTCTCTCTCTTTCTCTCTCTCTCTCTCTCTCTCTCTCTCTCTCTCTCTCTCTCTCTCTCTCTCTCTCTCTCTCTCTTTGTGAAACCAGGGATTGAAATCAGGCCCTTGAGCTTGCCAGGCAAGCACTTATCCTACTGAGCTATCTCTCCAGCTCCTTAAAATCTCTTTGACTATTCTGGGTTTAAAGTTCATATTGTCTACAAACAGTATAGCTACTTCTGCTTTTTTGTGGGTTCTTGTCACATGGAGTGTTGTTTTCTGTCTTTTGACTTTCAGTCTATGAATTTCATTTTGACTTAAATACGTTTCTTGTATATAGCATATTGTTGGATTTTATTTCTCGATCCATTCTTTCATCCTGTTTCTTTTGATGGGTGAATTGAGACTATCTACACTAATGATTATAACTGATATGCTGACTTATCTTTGCCATGTTATTTTCCTGCATTGGTGTTCTGCTTTTCCCTTCTGATTAGTTACCTGATCTGTTTTGTGGGTTTCTTTTTGTTGCTGCTTTTGGAATTGTGGTCTTTTTTTTCTCTCTCTTTCTAGAATAAAGGTGCTTTTTGTAGGGTTAGTCTGCCAGTCATAGATTTCTTCATTTGTTCTTTGTCATGGAAGTATCTTAAATATCCATTAATTTTGAAAAATAGTTTTACAGGATATATAAATCTGGGAAGTTGTTTTCTTTCAGGATTTTAAATACTTCACTCCAAGCTCTTCTGGACTTGATGATTTGTGTGGAGAAATGAGTCATGATTCTAATAGTCTTTCCTTTATCAATGATCTGTTTCTTGTGACAGCTTTTAGTAGTCTATTTTTATCCTGAATTTTAGAGATCTTGATTATTATATATCTGGGTGTAAATTTGTTTTGGTCACGGATATTTGGAGTTCTATATGCCACACTAACTTTATATCATATTCTGTTCCTATGCTTAGGAAATTTTCTGCTGATACTTCTGCAAATACTCTTTTTATGTCAGTTGTGTAGACTCTTACTTTTTTATACCTATCAGTCTTATATTGTTTTTCTTTGCAGTATTTAAATTGTTATTTTG